>WNGS01166639.1:0-15545 GCA_020271785.1 Procambarus virginalis
ACCACCACGTAGTCATCACCACCACCACGTAGTCATCACCAGCACGTAGTCATCACCACCACCACGTAGTCATCACGAGCACCTAGTTATCACCACCACCACGTAATCATCACCAGCACGTAGTCATCACCAGCACGTAGTCATCACCAGCACCTAGTCATCACCACCATGCAGTCATCACCACCACCACGTAGTCATCACCACCATGTAGTCATCACCACTACGTAGTCACCACCACCACGTAGTCATCACCACCACGTAGTCATCACCAGCACGTAGTCATCACCTGTACCTAGTCATCACCACCATGCAGTCATCACCACCATGCAGTCATCACCACCACCACGTAGTCATCACCACCACCACGTAGTCATCACCACCACGTAGTCATCACCACCACGTAGTCATCACCACCCCGTAGTCATCACCACCACGTAGTCACCACTACCACGTAGTCATCACCACCACGTAGTCATCACCACCACCACGTAGTCATCACCACCACGTAGTCATCACCACCACGTAGTCATCACCACCACCACGCATTCATCACCACCCGTAGTCGTCACCACCACCACGTAGTCATCACCACCACGCAGTCATCACCACCACGTAGTCATCACTACCTCGTAGTCATCACCACCACCACGCAGTCATCACCACGTAGTCATCACCACCACGCAGTCATCACCACTACGTAGTCATCACCACCACGCAGTCATCACCACCACGTAGTCATCACCACCACGTAGTCATCACCACCACGCAGTCATCACCACCACCACGTAGTCGTCACCACCACGTAGTCATCACCACTACGTAGTCATCACCACTACGTAGTCATCACCACCACGTAGTCATCACCAGCACCACGTAGTCATCACCACTACGTAGTCATCACCACGTAGTCATCACCACCACGTAGTCATCACCCCACCACGTAGTCATCACCACCACGTAGTCATCACCACCACGCAGTCATCACCACCACGCAGTCATCACCACCACCACGTAGTCATCACCACCACGTAGTCATCACTACCACCCCGTAGTCATCACCAGCACGTAGTTATCACCACCACCACGCAGTCATCACCACCACTACGTAGTCATCACCACCATGTAGTCATCACCACCACGTAGTTATCACCACCACCACGTAGTCATCACCACCACGTAGTCATCACCACCACGTAGTCATCACCACCACGCAGTCATCACCACTACCACGTAGTCATCACCACCACGTAGTCATCTCCACCACGTAGTCATCACCACCCCCACGCAGTCATCGCCATCACCACGTAGTCATCACCACCACGTAGTCATCACCACCACGTAGTCATCACCACCACCACGTAGTCATCACCACCACCACCACGTAGTCATCACCACGTAGTCATCACCACCCCCACGTAGTCATCACCACCATCACGTAGTCATCACCAGCACGTAGTCATCACCACCATGTAGTCATCACCACCACCACGTAGTCATCACCGCCACCACGTAGTCATCACCACCACGCAGTCATCACCACCACCACGTAGTCATCACCACGTAGTCATTACCACCACGTAGTCATCACCACCACGTAGTCATCACCACCACGTAGTCATCACCACCACGTAGTCATCACCACCACGTAGTTATCACCACCACGTAGTCATCACTAGCACGTAGTCATCACCACCACGTAGTCATCACCACCACGTAGTCATCACCACCACGTAGTCATCACCACTACGTAGTCATCACCACCACGTAGTCATCACCACCACGTAGTCATCACCACTACGTAGTCATCACCACCACGTAGTCATCACCACCACGTAGTCATCACCACCACGCAGTCATCACCACCACGTAGTCATCACCACCACGTAGTCATCACCACCACGCAGTCATCACCACCACGTAGTTATCACCACCACCACGTAGTCATCACCACGTAGTCATCACCACTACGTAGTCATCACCACTACGTAGTCATCACCACCACGTAGTCATCACCACCACGTAGTCATCACCAGCACCACGTAGTCATCACCACTACGTAGTCATCACCACCACGTAGTCATCACCACCACGTAGTCATCACCACCACCACGTAGTTATCACCACCACGTAGTCATCACCACCACCACGTAGTCATCACCAGCACGTAGTCATCACCACCACCACGCAGTCATCACCACCACTACGTAGTCATCACCACCACGTAGTCATCACCACCACGTAGTCATCACCACCACCACGTAGTCATCACCACCACGTAGTCATCACCACCACGCAGTCATCATCACCACCACGTAGTCATCACCACCACGTAGTCATCACCACCACGCAGTCATCACCATCACGTAGTCATCACCACCACGCAGTCATCACCACCACGTAGTCATCACCACCACCACGTAGTCATCACCACCCCCACGTAGTCATCACCACCACGCAGTCATCACCACCACGTAGTCATCACCACCACGTAGTCATCACCACCACGTAGTCATCACCACCACCACGCAGTCATCGCCACCACCACGTAGTCATCACCACCACGTAGTCATCACCACCACGTAGTCATCACCACCACCACGTAGTCATCACCACCACCACCACGTAGTCATCACCACCACCACCAGTAGTCATCACCACCACGTAGTCATCACCACCACCTAGTCATCACTACCACGCAGTCATCACCATCACGTAGTCATCACCACACGTAGTCATCACCACCACGTAGTCACCACCACCACGTAGTCATCACCACCACCACGTAGTCATCACCACCACGCAGTCATCACCACCACCACGTAGTCATCACCACCACGTAGTCATCACCACCACCACGTAGTCATCACCACCACGCAGTCATCACCACCACCACGTAGTCATCACCACCACGTAGTCATCACCACCACGTAGTCATCACCACCACGTAGTCATCACCACCACGTAGTCATCACCACCACGTAGTCATCACCACCACGTAGTCATCACCACCACGTAGTCATCACTACGTAGTCATCACCACCACGTAGTCATCACCACCACGTAGTCATCACCACTACGTAGTCATCACCACCACGTAGTCATCACCACCACGTAGTCATCACCACTACGTAGTCATCACCACCACGTAGTCATCACCACCACGTAGTCATCACCACCACGTAGTCATCACCACCACGTAGTCATCACCACCACGTAGTCATCACCACACGTAGTCATCACCACCACGTAGTCATCACCACTACGTAGTCATCACCACCACGTAGTCATCACCACCACGTAGTCATCACCACCACGTAGTCATCACCACTACGTAGTCATCACCACCACGTAGTCATCACCACCACGTAGTCATCACCACCACGTAGTCATCACCACCACGTAGTCATCACCACCACTAGGCTCATCACAACACAAGGTGACAATAAAAAGACCATTTCATGGATATTTACGTGCGAATAAAGTATCCAAGGTTTTGTGTACTCATGCTGACAGCAGCGCTAATATTGCAATTCAGATTCAGGCTGGACATGACAACGTCGTGGATAATACGAGGCTTAACGCGCCGCTGAGAGCCTCCACAGCCTCGTTGCAAATACAATCAACAGATAGTAACTAAAAGTAGCTTTTGGGCACTTTTTGTGTGCGCTATAGGCAGGGGCACCCGACCCGCTGTTTGGGTCGACTCGAAGCCTGTGTCGACCAGAAGCCTGTGTCGACCCAGTACTCGTGTCAACCCGTCATGGTGATCGGCACCTGGCAGCTTATGACTGTCCTTGGTCAAAAAATCTAAGAATTCGACCAACTACCTTCCACCGATTTCGTGAAAGATATGCAATGGGATCCGACACTCACCCCGTTCTTATTAGGATAAATGAGATTATCACCGACCTCGTCCATGTTGGGCGCGTACCCCAGGCAATCAACGTGCAAAGTTGGGTGAGTGTATCCCCCTAGCGGCTGGCCTCTAACCTCTGACAGGCAGACAATAATTTTTTATAGACATAAAAATATATCTAGATTCCATCGGTTGTAACTTTCATGGCCGTGGGCATAGCTATTGAATTGATATGAGTGGAATTATTTCAAACGGGTGTGTGTCCAATTTTCTAAATGTGACAAAATGAGTGTTTGTTGCCTGGGGGGCGGTAATAGACTATATTACAGGAGCTGTTTCCTGTCATTTGATGGTCACTGTTTGTGTGGGGGTCAACTGCTCCCTTTTGTACCAGCACTGTTGCCACTCGCTTTTTATATATACATATATATCCGCGAGGGCCTCACTGTGAGGGTGTGTCTATGTGTATGGGTATGAGTGCCTCGTCATCAGTGTTCACTGTGATGCACCGTGAGTGTAGCGGTGTAACCGTCAATATAGGGTTGTCATTTTATCACATGGTGCGTGTGTGTGTGTGTGGGGTTTGTGTGTGTGTGTGTGTGGTGTGTGTGTGTGTGTGTGTGTGTGTGTGTGTGTGTGTGTGTGTGTGTGTGTGTGTGTGTACTCACCTAGTTGTACTCACCTAGTTGTGCTTGCGGGGGTTGAGCTCTGGCTCTTTGGTCCCGCCTCTCAACCGTCAATCAACAGGTGTACAGTTTCCTGAGCCTATTGGGCTCTATCATATCTACACTTGAAACTGTGTATGGAGTCAGCCTCCACCACATCGCTTCCTAATGCATTCCATTTGTCAACCACTCTGACACTAAAAAGTTCTTTCTAATATCTCTGTGGCTCATTTGGCACTCAGTTTCCACCTGTGTCCCCTAGTGCGTGTGCCCCTTGTGTTAACAGCCTGTCTTTATCAACCCTGTCGATTCCCCTGAGAATCTTGAATGTGGTGATCATGTCCCCCCTAACTCTTCTGTCTTCCAACGAAGTGAGGTTTAATTCCCGCAGTCGCTCCTCGTAGCTCATACCTCTCAGCTCGGGTACTAGTCTGGTGGCAAACCTTTGAACCTTTTCCAGTTTAGTCTTATGCTTGACTAGATAGGGACTCCATGCTGGAGCCGCATACTCCAGGATTGGTCTGACATATGTGGTATATAATGTTCTGAAAGATTCCTTACACAAGTTTCTAAAGGCCGTTCTTATGTTAGCCAACCTGGCATATGCTGCTGATGTTATCCTCTTGATATGAGCTTCAGGGACAGGTCTGGCGTGATATCAACCCCCAGGTCTTTCTCTCTCTCTGACTCTTGAAGTATTTCATCTCCCAAATATACCTTGTATCTGGTCTCCTGCTTCCTACCCCTATCTTCATTACATTACATTTGCTTGGGTTAAACTCTAACAGCCATTTGTTCGACCATTCCTGCAGCTTGTCCAGGTCTTCTTGAAGTCTCAAGCTGTCCTCCTCTGTCTTAATCCTTCTCATAATTTTGGCGTCGTCAGCAAACATTGAGAGGAATGAGTCTATACCCTCTGGGAGATCATTTACGTATATCAGAAACAGGATAGGTCCAAGTACAGAGCCCTGTGGGACTCCACTGGTGACTTCACGCCAGTCTGAGGTCTCACCCCTCACTGTAACTCTCTGCTTCCTATTGCTTAGGTACTCCCTTATCCACTGGAGCGCCCTACCAGTTACTCCTGCCTGTTTCTCTCCAGCTTATGCATCAACCTTTTGGGGTACTGTGTCAAAGGCTTTCCGACAGTCCAAAAAAATGCAGTCCGCCCACCCTTCTCTTTCTTGCTTAATCTTTGTCACCTGATCGTAGAATTCTATCAAGCCTGTAAGGCAAGATTTACCCTCCCTGAACCCATGTTGATGGGTTTGTCACGAAGTCTCTTCTCTCCAGATGTGTTACTAGGTTTTTTCTCACAATCTTCTCCATCACCTTGCATGGTATACAAGTTAAGGACACTGGCCTGTAGTTCAGTGCTCTTGTCTGTCACCCTTTTTGTATATTGGTACTACATTAGCAGTCTTCCATATTTCTGGTAGGTCTCCCGTTTCCAGTGACTTACTATACACTATGGAGAGTGGCAAGCAAAGTGCTCCTGCACACTCTTTCAATACCCATGGTGAGATTCCGTCCACCCACAGCTTTTCTCACATCCAGCTCCAATAGGTGCTTCTTGACCTCATCTCTTGTAATTTCGAACCTTTCCAAGGTCACCTGGTTTGCTGCCACCTCTCCTAGCGCCGTGACTTCTCCTGTTCTATTGTAAGACCTCCTGAACCTANCCAGATTCACGAAGCAGTTACGCAAGCACTTACGAACCTGGGGCCAGATTCACGAAGCAGTTACGCAAGCACTTACGAACCTCGGGCCAGATTCACGAAGCAGTTACGCAAGCACTTACGAACCTCGGGCCAGATTCACGAAGCAGTTATGCAAGCACTTATGAACTTGGGGCCAGATTCACGAAGCAGTTACGCAAGCACTTATGAACCTGGGGCCAGATTCACGAAGCAGTTACGCAAGCACTTATGAACCTGGGGCCAGATTCACGAAGCAGTTACGCAAGCACTTACGAACCTGGGGCCAGATTCACGAAGCAGTTACGCAAGCACTTACGAACCTGGGGCCAGATTCACGAAGCAGTTATGCAAGCACTTATGAACCTGGGGCCAGATTCACGAAGCAGTTACGCAAGCACTTACGAACCTCGGGCCAGATTCACGAAGCAGTTATGCAAGCACTTATGAACTTGGGGCCAGATTCACGAAGCAGTTACGCAAGCACTTATGAACCTGGGACCAGATTCACGAAGCAGTTACGCAAGCACTTATGAACCTGGGGCCAGATTCACGAAGCAGTTACGCAAGCACTTACGAACCTGGGGCCAGATTCACGAAGCAGTTACGCAAGCACTTATGAACCTGGGGCCAGATTCACGAAGCAGTTACGCAAGCACTTATGAACTTGGGGCCAGATTCACGAAGCAGTTACGCAAGCACTTATGAACCTGGGGCCAGATTCACGAAGCAGTTACGCAAGCACTTATGAACCTGGGGCCAAATTCATGAAGCAGTTACGCAAGCACTTATGAACCTGGGGCCAGATTCACGAAGCAGTTACGCAAGCACTTACGAACCTGGGGCTAGATTCACGAAGCAGTTACGCAAGCAATAAATGTAACCAAAGCCATCAAAGATTGAGGAAAGATGTACACGTTCGTAAGTACTTGCGTAACTGCTTCGTGAATCTGGCCCCCAGAACCACTCTGACAGAGGCAGGATCAGCAGCATCTGGGATGACTTTACTGTGAGAGTAGTCTGGTGTTAGGGACACAATAAGGTTAGGTTAGCAATAAGGGTATTAAAAGTATCAACACAAGACAGAACACGAAATAATGGGCATAAACTGGATAAGTTTAGATTTTCAAAAAGACACCCCTGTAGTCTCCCTCGGGCCAGTCTGGTCATGTGACGTTGATGTAGTCATGAATCAATGTTGAAAACGTTTATTAAAAGTTATTTCAATGTTAATTAATGGTTATTCAAGCATGTTTAAGCCACTGGAATAGTGTGTGTGTGTGTGTGTGTGTGCGTGCGTGCCTCTTGGTCTCAGCCAAAAGGCACACACACATACACATACCACACACATACCACACACACACATACACACACACCACACACACACACACACACACACACACACACACACACACACCACACACACACACACACATACACACACAGGTGTGTATGTGTGTGGTATGTGAAGGTATGTGCTACACCTGCCCATCAGGCAGGTGTAGCTGGTAAGGTGCTCCAGTGGATAAGGGAGTACCTAAGCAATAGGAAGCAGAGAGTTACAGTGAGGGGTGAGACCTCCGATTGGCGTGAAGTCACCAGTGGAGTCCCACAGGGCTCTGTACTCGGTCCTATCTTGTTTCTGATATATGTAAATGATCTCCCGGAGGGTATAGATTCATTTCTCTCAATGTTTGCGGACGATGCCAAAATTATGAGAAGGATTAAAACAGAAGAGGACTGTTTGAAGCTTCAAGAAGACCTAGACAAGCTGAAGGAATGGTCGAACAAATGGTTGTTAGAGTTTAACCCAACCAAATGTAATGTAATGAAGATAGGTGTAGGGAGCAGGAGGCCAGATACAAGGTATCATCTGGGAGAGGAAATTCTTCAGGAGTTAGAGAAAGAAAAAGACTTGGGGGTTGATATCACGCCAGACCTGTCTCCTGCAGCACATATCAAGAGGATAACATCAGCGGCATATGCCAGGCTGGCCAACATACGAACGGCATTCAGAAACTTGTGTAAAGAATCATTCAGAACTTTGTATATCACATATGTCAGGCCAATTCTGGAGTATGCAGCCCCAGCATGGAGTCCATACCTAGTCAAGCATAAGACTAAACTGGAAAAGGTTCAAAGGTTTGCCACCAGACTAGTACCCGAGCTGAGAGGTATGAGCTACGAGGAGAGACTAGGGGAATTAAACCTCACTTCGTTGGAAGACAGAAGAGTTAGGGGGGACATGATCACCACATTTAAGATTCTGAAGGGAATTGATAGGGTAGATAAAGACAGGCTCTTTAACACAATGGGCACACGCACAAGGGGACACAGGTGGAAACTGAGTGCCCAAATGAGCCACAGAGATATTAGAAAGAACTTTTTTAGTGTCAGAGTGGTTGACAAACGGAATGCATTAGGAAGTGATGTGGTGGAGGCTGACTCCATACACAGTTTCAAGTGTAGATATGATAGAGCCCAATAGGCTCAGGAAACTGTACACCTGTTGATTGACGGTTGAGAGGCGGACCAAAGAGCCAGAGCTCAACCCCCGCAAACACAACTAGGTGAGTACAGCCCGCGTTAGTCTTATACCACGTTGATGTACCACGTTGATGTACCACGTTGATGTACCACGTTGACGTACCACGTTGATGTACCACGTTGATGTACCACGTTGACGTACCACGTTGATGTACCACGTTGATGTACCACGTTCACGTACCACGTTGATGTACCACGTTGACGTACCATGTTGATGTACCACGTTGATGTACCACGTTGACGTACCACGTTGATGTACCACGTTGACGTACCACGTTGATGTACCACGTTGATGTACCACGTTGACGTACCACGTTGATGTACCACGTTGATGTACCACGTTCACGTACCACGTTGATGTACCACGTTGATGTACCACGTTGACGTACCACGTTGATGTACCACGTTGACGTACCACGTTGATGTACCACGTTGATGTACCACGTTGATGTATCACGTTGACGTACCACGTTGATGTACCACGTTGACGTACCACGTTGACGTACCACGTTGATGTACCACGTTGATGTACCACGTTGATGTACCACGTTGATGTACCACGTTGACGTACCACGTTGATGTACCACGTTGATGTACCACGTTGATGTACCACGTTGATGTACCACGTTGACGTACCACGTTGATGTACCACGTTGATGTATCACGTTGACGTACCACGTTGACGTACCACGTTGATGTACCACGTTGACGTATCACGTTGATGTACCACGTTGATGTACCACGTTGACGTACCACGTTGATGTACCACGTTGATGTATCACGTTGATGTATCACGTTGATGTACCACGTTGATGTACCACGTTGATGTACCACGTTGACGTACCACGTTGATGTACCACGTTGACGTACCACGTTGATGTACCACGTTGACGTACCACGTTGATGTACCACGTTGACGTACCACGTTGATGTACCACGTTGATGTACCACGTTGATGTACCAAGTTGATGTACCACGTTGATGTACCACGTTGATGTACCACGTTGATGTACCACGTTGATGTATCACGTTGATGTACCACGTTGATGTACCACGTTGATGTACCACGTTGACGTACCACGTTGATCTACCACGTTGATGTACCACGTTGATGTACCACGTTGACGTACCACGTTGACGTACCACGTTGATGTACCACGTTGACGTACCACGTTGACGTACCACGTTGATGTACCACGTTGATGTACCACGTTGATGTATCATGTTGATGTACCACGTTGATGTACCACGTTGATGTACCACGTTGATGTATCACGTTGATGTACCACGTTGATGTACCACGTTGATGTACCACGTTGACGTACCACGTTGATGTACCACGTTGATGTACCACGTTGATGTACCACGTTGACGTACCACGTTGACGTACCACGTTGATGTACCACGTTGACGTACCACGTTGACGTACCACGTTGATGTATCACGTTGATGTACCACGTTGATGTACCACGTTGACGTACCACGTTGATGTACCACGTTGACGTACCACGTTGACGTACCACGTTGATGTATCACGTTGATGTACCACGTTGATGTACCACGTTGATGTACCACGTTGATGTACCACGTTGATGTACCACGTTGATGTACCACGTTGATGTACCACGTTGATGTACCACGTTGATGTATCACGTTGATGTACCACGTTGATGTACCACGTTGATGTACCACGTTGATGTACCACGTTGATGTATCACGTTGATGTACCACGTTGATGTACCACGTTGATGTACCACGTTCATGTACCACGTTGATGTATCACGTTGATGTACCACGTTGATGTACCACGTTGATGTACCACGTTGACGTACCACGTTGATGTACCACGTTGATGTACCACGTTGATGTACCACGTTGATGTACCACGTTGATGTACCACGTTGATGTATCACGTTGATGTACCACGTTGATGTACCACGTTGATGTACCACGTTCATGTACCACGTTGATGTATCACGTTGATGTACCACGTTGATGTACCACGTTGATGTACCACGTTGACGTACCACGTTGATGTACCACGTTGATGTACCACGTTGATGTACCACGTTGATGTACCACGTTGATGTACCACGTTGATGTTAACAAAGCCCCAGCATTAGCTCCCTAAAGGCTGAATAGCCTCGTTCAAGTTAACTACCGCTGTGTCCAACCTTACACTTGAGAAGTACTTAACATATCTCGAAGGATTTGGCCATTTCTTATGTATCTAAGATCTTAGGAGGGAGAAAGTGGTCACCCTCCAGAGGCCAGATTCACGAAAGCACTTACGCAAGCACTTACGAATCTTGGGCCAGATTCACGAATCAGTTACGGAAGCACTTACGAACCTGTACATCTTTACTCAATCTTTGACGGCTTTGTTTCCAATTACTAACAGTTAATGAGTTCCAAAGCAGCAGGAGGCTGTTTATAACAATAACAACAGTTGACTGGGAAGTTTTCATGCTTGTAAACTGTTTAATAAATGTAACCAAAGCCGTCAACGATTGAGGAAAGATGTACACGTTCGTAAGTGCTTGCGTAACTGCTTCGTGAATCTGGCCCCAGATTTCCTCCCATAATCTATCGTAAGAATAGTGACTTTTCAACTATTTAAAGTTGACAATTGATGATAGTGGGATTCTGTATTAACACAACAAATTAGTTCGATTTTTCCAATTTAATAAATAATTACCCGTCAGGAGAGAGTTGGTACCCGCAGTAGAGAGGTTAGGGGGGGGGGGGCTGTGGGGGGGGGGGGGGTTAACTCCAGCGCCCTGTGATTGGCTGAACTTTGACCAAATAACCTGAAATCATTTCACTATCACTTGTTTAGATAATTTAGTGCTTTTCAACAAAATAAATTAACGAAATCAATTTAATCCCCCAATTAGAGCTCAAAGCACTAGATGATCTGTATTAAATTAATACAATATATTAACAACCTCTCCCAAAGGGAGCCGGTCGGCCGAGCGGACAGCACACTGGACTTGTGATCCTGTGGTCCCGGGTTCGATCCCAGGCGCCGGCGAGAAACAATGGGCAGAGTTTCTTTCACCCTATGCCCCTGTTACCTAGCAGTAAATAGGTACCTGGGTGTTAGTCAGCTGTCACGGGCTGCTTCCTGGGGGTGGAGGCCTGGTCGAGGACCGGGCCGCGGGGACACTAAAGCCCCGAAATCATCTCAAGATAACCTCAAGATATCATTGGGAATGTGGAAATTGTTGAAAATACTTAAAGAATACAGTCTACTTGGTTTAAAACAAACAATTAACTTACACAACTGTATTATAAATTATTCTCAATAATACAATACCATTTTGGTTATCAAGGTTCCGCTATAGAAAACGGCAGCTGTTATATTGAACTAGTACCTGGAGTTAATATTCTGTCAATTGATATACGTCAATATTGTTCATTCAGAGGCGTTATTATTTTGAGTTAGCAGCTATCTAGTTCCATAAGATAGCAGTATGTGTAGTACCTTTGTGTGTTATCTTGGTCCGAAAATGATATATTTAGTACATATTCAGTCTTTCTCTCGACAGTGAAAGATCATCTGTCAAGCTGTGCCTCTAGTGTGAGACACTGCTATCTACACTGCACGTTATCCTGCACTGCTTCGCACCAGCAGCGCAGTCAGGTATATACCCGGGTGCTTTAAGGCAGGTATATACAAGTGCTTTAAGGCAGGTATATACCCGGTGTTTAAACTCAGGTATATACAAGTGCTTTAAGGCAGGTATATACCCGGGTGTTTAAACTCAGGTATATACAAGTGCTTTAAGGCAGTATATACCCGGGTGCTTTAAATCAGGTATATACCAAACTTCATATACCTGTATATACCATACTCATATACCTGTATATCATATACATACTTCATATACCTTCATATACCTATATACCATACTTCATATACTGGTCAACATACTTCAGCCACGTTATTGTGACTCATCGCCTGCAAGTCAGGTATATACCCGAGTGCTTTAAGTCAGGTATGTACAAGTGCTTTAAGGCAGGTATATACCCGAGTGCTTTAAGTCAGGTATATACCCGAGTGCTTTAAGTCAGGTATATACAAGTGCTTTAAGGCAGGTATATACCCGAGTGCTTTAAGTCAGGTATAT
Source organism: Procambarus virginalis (assembly GCA_020271785.1). Taxonomy (NCBI): domain Eukaryota; kingdom Metazoa; phylum Arthropoda; class Malacostraca; order Decapoda; family Cambaridae; genus Procambarus; species Procambarus virginalis. The sequence goes on from WNGS01166639.1 coordinate 12,899, forward strand.
ACCCGAGTGCTTTAAGTCAGGTATATACAAGTGCTTTAAGGCAGGTATATACAAGGGCTTTAAGGCAGGTATATACAAGTGCTTTAAGGCAGGTATATATAGGTGCTTTAAGTCAGGTATATACCCGAGTGCTTTAAGGCAGGTATATACCCGAGTGCTTAAAGTCAGGTATATACAAGTGCTTTAAGGCAGGTATATACAAGTGCTTTAAGGCAGGTATATACAAGTGCTTTAAGGCAGGTATATACAAGTGCTTTAAGGCAGCTATATGCAAGTGCTTTAAGGCAGGTATATACAAGTGCTTTAAGGCAGGTATATACAAGTGCTTTAAGGCAGGTATATACAAGTGCTTTAAGGCAGGTATATACAAGTGCTTTAAGTCAGGTATATACCCGAGTGCTTTAAGGCAGGTATATACAAGTGCTTTAAGGCAGCTATATGCAAGTGCTTTAAGGCAGGTATATACAAGTGCTTTAAGGCAGTATATACAAGTGCTTTAAGGCAGGTATATACAAGTGCTTTAAGTCAGGTATATACCCGAGTGCTTTAAGGCAGGTATATACAAGTGCTTTAAGGCAGGTATATACAAGTGCTTTAAGGCAGGTATATACAAGTGCTTTAAGGCAGGTATATACCCGAGTGCTTTAAGGCAGGTATATACAAGTGCTTTAGGCAGGTATATACAAGTGCTTTAAGGCAGGTATATACAAGTGCTTTAAGGCAGGTATATGCCCGAGTGATTTAAGTCAGGTATGTACAACTGCTTTAAGGCAGGTATATACCCGAGTGCTTTAAGGCAGGTATATTCCCGGGTGCTTTAAGGCAGGTATATACCCGGGTGCTTTAAGCAGGTATATACCCGGGTGCTTTAAGGCAGGTATATACCCGGGTGCTTTAAGGCAGGTATATACCCGGGTGCTTTAAGGCAGGTATATACCCGAGTGCTTTAAGGCAGGTATATACCCGGGTGCTTTAAGGCAGGTATATACCCGGGTGCTTTAAGGCAGGTATATACCCGGGTGCTTTAAGGCAGGTATATACCCGGTGCTTTAAGGCAGGTATATACCCGGGTGCTTTAAGGCAGGTATATACCCGAGTGCTTTAAGGCAGGTATATACCCGGGTGCTATAAGGCAGGTATATACCCGGGTGCTTTAAGGCAGGTATATACCCGGGTGCTTTAAGGCAGGTATATACCCGAGTGCTTTAAGGCAGGTATATACCCGGGTGCTTTAAGGCAGGTATATACCCGGGTGCTTTAAGGCAAGTATATACCCGGGTGCTTTAAGGCAGGTATATACCCGGGTGCTTTAATACTACACTCTGCTCCATCATTCTGACGCCCACATAAATATTTAGCCCGGGTCCAAAACTGTCCATTTTCCAGGACGCGGCAGATTATATTTGTTTATTAAATATATTTAGTTTCTCACTTGTTTATTTTTAATTCTCAGTCGTTCGGTTTGTGAGGTAAAGGATAACAGGTACTGATAACCACCTCCTCTGATAGTACATCCACTATGGTCGTTATCATCAACACCACGTAGTCGTCGTTATCACCACCACGTAGCCATCATCACCACGTGGTCATCACCACACCACATAGTCATCACCACCACGTAGTCATCACCAGCACATAGTCATCACCACCACGTAATCATCACCAGCAAGTAGTCATCACCACCACGTAGTCATCACCACCACGTAGTCACCACCACCACGTAGTCATCACCCCACGTAGTCATCACCACCACGTAGTCATCACCACCACGTAGTCATCACCACCACGTAGTCATCACCACCACGTAGTCATCACCACCACGTAGTCATCACCACGTAGTCATCACCACCACGTATCATCACCACCACGTAGTCATCACCACCACGTAGTCATCACCAGCACGTAGTCATCATCGCCACCACGTAGCATCACAACCACGTAGTCATCATCGCCACCACGTAGTCATCACCACCACCACGTATTCATCACCACCACCACATAGTCATCACCACCACGTAGTCACCACCACCACCAGTAGTCATCACCACCACGTAGTCATCACCACCACCACGTAGTCATCACCACCACGTAGTCATCCCCAGCACGTAGTCATCACCAGCACGTAGTCATCACCACCACCACGTAGTCATCACCACCACGTAGTCATCACCACCACGTAGTCACCACCACGTAGTCATCACCACCACGCAGTCATCACCACCACGTAGTCATCACCACCACGTAGTCATCACCACCACGTAGTCATCACCACGTAGTCATCACCACCACCACGTCATCACACCACCACGTAGTCATCACCAACCACCACGTAGTCATCACCCCACCACGTAGCCATCACCACCAGTAGTCATCCCACCACCACGTAGTCTCACCACCACCACGTAGTCATCACCACCACGTAGTCATCATCACCACGTAATCACCACCACCACCACGTAGTCAATCACCACCACGTAGTCATCACCCCCACCACGTAGTCATCACCAGCACGTAGTCATCACCAGCACGTAGTCATCACCATCACCACACGTAGTCATCACCAGCACGTAGTCATCACCACCACCACGGAGTCATCACCAGCACGTAGTCATCACCACCACGTAGTCATCACCAGCACTAGTCATCA
>WNGS01166639.1:16545-30391 GCA_020271785.1 Procambarus virginalis
TATAGCGCACACAAAAAGTGCCCAAAAGCTACTTTTAGTACTATCTGTTGATTGTATTTGCAGCGAGGCTGTGGAGGCTCTCAGCGGCGCGTTAAGCCTCGTATTATCCACGACGTTGTCATGTCCAACCTGAATCTGAATTGCAAATATTAGCGCTGCTGTCAGCATGAGTACACAAAACCTTGGATAACTTTATTCGCACGTAAATATCCATGAAATGGTCTTTTTATTGTCCCTTGTGTTGTGATGAGCTAGTGGTGGTGATGACTACGTGGTGGTGATGACTACGTGGTGGTGATGACTACGTGGTGGGTGATGAGTGGTGGATGACTACGTGGTGGTGATGACTACGTGTGGTGATGACTATGTGGTGGTGATGATGACTACGTGGTGGTGATGACTACGTGGTGGTGATGACTACGTGGTGGTGATGACTACGTGGTGGTGATGATGACTACGTGGTGGTGATGACTACGTGGTGGTGATGACTACGTGGTGGTGGTGAGACTACGTGGTGGTGATGACTACGTGGTGGTGATGACTACGTGGTGGTGATGACTACGTGGTGGTGATGATGACTACGTGGTGGTGATGACTACGTGGTGGTGATGACTACGTGGTGGTGATGACTACGTGGTGGTGATGACTACGTGGTGGTGATGACTACGTGGTGGTGATGACTACGTGGTGGTGATGATGACTACGTGGTGGTGATGACTACGTGGTGGTGATGATGACTACGTGGTGGTGATGACTACGTGGTGGTGATGACTACGTGGTGGTGATGAAGTGGTGGTGATGACTACGTGGTGGTGTGATGACTACGTGGTGGTGATGACTACGTGGTGGTGATGACTACGTGGTGGTGATGACTACGTGGTGGTGATGACTACGTGTGGTGGTGATGACTACGTGGTGGATGACTACGTGGTGGTGATGACTACGTGGTGGTGATGACTACGTGGTGGTGATGACTAGTGGTGGTGATGACTACGTGGTGGTGATGACTACGTGGTGGTGATGACTACGTGGTGGTGATGACTACGTGGTGGTGATGACTACGTGGTGGTGATGACTACGTGGTGGTGATGACTACGTGGTGGTGTATGACTACGTGGTGGTGATGACTACGTGGTGGTGATGACTACGTGGTGGTGATGACTACGTGGTGGTGATGACTACGTGGTGGTGATGACTACGTGGTGGTGGTGATGACTACGTGGTGGTGATGATGACTACGTGGTGGTGATGACTACGTGGGTGTGATGACTACGTGGTGGTGATGACTACGTGGTGGTGGTGATACGTGGTGGTGATGACTACGTGGTGGTGATGACTACGTGGTGGTGATGACTACGTGTGGTGATGACTACGTGGTGGTGATGACTACGTGGTGGTGGTGACTACGTGGTGGTGATGACTACGTGGTGGTGATGACTACGTGGGTGGTGATGATGGTGGTGATACTGGTGGTGTGATGACTACGTGGTGGTGATGACTACGTGGTGGTGATGACTACGTGGTGGTGATGACTACGTGGTGGTGATGACTACGTGGTGGTGATGACTACGTGGTGGTGATGACTACGTGGTGGTGATGATGACTACGTGGTGGTGATGACTACGTGGTGGTGATGACTACGTGGTGGTGATGACTACGTGGTGGTGATGACTACGTGGTGGTGATGACTACGTGGTGGTGATGACTACGTGGTGGTGATGACTACGTGGTGGTGATGACTACGTGGTGGTGATGACTACGTGGTGGTGATGACTACGTGGTGGTGATGATACGTGGTGGTGATGACTACGTGGTGGTGATGACTACGTGGTGGTGATGACTACGTGTGGTGATTGTGGTGATGACTACGTGGTGGTGGTGATGACTACGTGGTGGTGGTGATGACTACGTGGTGGTGATGACTACGTGGTGGTGATGACTACGTGGTGGTGATGACTACGTGGTGGTGATGACTACGTGGTGGTGATGACTACGTGGTGGTGATGACTACGTGGTGGTGATGACTACGTGGTGGTGATGACTACGTGGTGGTGATGACTACGTGGTGGTGATGACTACGTGGTGGTGATGACTACGTGGTGGTGATGACTACGTGGTGGTGATGACTACGTGGTGGTGGTGATGACTACGTGGTGGTGATGACTACGTGGGGACTACGTGGTGGTGATGACTACGTGGTGGTGATGACTACGTGTGGTGATGACTACGTGGTGGTGATGACTACGTGGTGGTGATGACTACGTGGTGGTGATGACTACGTGGTGATGACTACGTGGTGGTGATGACTACGTGGTGGTGATGACTACGTGGTGGTGATGATGACTACGTGGTGGTGATGACTACGTGGTGGTGATGACTACGTGGTGGGGATGACTACGTGGTGGTGATGACTACGTGGTGGTGGTGACTACGTGGTGGTGATGACTACGTGGTGGGGTGATGACTACGTGGTGGTGGATGACTACGTGGTGGTGATGACTACGTGGTGGTGATGACTACGTGGTGGTGATGACTACGTGGTGGTGATGACTACGTGGTGGTGGTGATGACTACGTGGTGGTGATGACTACGTGGTGGTGATGACTACGTGGTGGGTGATGACTACGTGGTGTGGTGATGACTACGTGGTGGTGATGACTACGTGGTGGTGATGACTACGTGGTGGTGATGACTACGTGGTGGTGATGACTACGTGGTGGTGGTGATGACTACGTGGGTGGTGATGACTACGTGGTGATGACTACGTGGTGGTGATGACTACGTGGTGGTGATGACTACGTGGTGGTGATGACTACGTGGTGGTGATGACTACGTGGTGGTGGGACTACGTGGTGGTGATGACTACGTGGTGGTGATGACTACGTGGTGGTGATGACTACGTGGTGGTGATGACTGTGGTGGTGGTGGTGATGACTACGTGGTGGTGATGACTACGTGGTGGTGATGACTACGTGGTGGTGATGACTACGTGGTGGTGATGACTACGTGGTGGGGTGATGACTACGTGGTGGTGATGACTACGTGGTGGTGATGACTACGTGGTGGTGATGATGACTACGTGGTGTGGTGATGACTACGTGGGTGTGATGACTACGTGGTGGTGATGACTACGTGGTGGTGGTGACTACGTGGTGGTGATGACTACGTGGTGGTGATGACTACGTGGTGGTGATGACTACGTGGTGGTGATGACTACGTGGTGGTGATGACTACGTGGTGGTGGTGACTACGTGGTGGTGATGACTACGTGGTGGTGATGACTACGTGGTGGTGATGATGACTACGTGGTGGTGATGACTACGTGGTGGTGATGACTACGTGGTGGTGATGACTACGTGGTGGTGATGACTACGTGGTGGTGATGACTACGTGGTGGTGATGACTACGTGGTGGTGATGACTACGTGGTGGTGATGATGACTACGTGGTGGTGATGACTACGTGGTGGTGATGACTACGTGGTGGTGATGACTACGTGGTGGTGATGACTACGTAGTGGTGATGACTATGTGGTGGTGATGACTACGTGGTGGTGATGACTACGTGGTGGTGATGACTACGTGGTGGTGATGACTACGTGGTGGTGATGACTACGTGGTGGTGATGACTACGTGGTGGTGATGACTACGTGGTGGTGATGACTACGTGGTGGTGATGATGACTACGTGGTGGTGATGACTACGTGGTGGTGATGACTACGTGGTGGTGATGACTACGTGGTGGTGATGACTACGTGGTGGTGATGACTACGTGGTGGTGATGACTACGTGGTGGTGATGACTACGTGGTGGTGATGACTACGTGGTGGTGATGACTACGTGGTGGTGATGACTACGTGGTGGTGATGACTACGTGGTGGTGATGACTACGTGGTGGTGATGACTACGTGGTGGTGATGACTACGTGGTGGTGATGACTACGTGGTGGTGATGACTACGTGGTGGTGATGACTACGTGGTGGTGATGACTACGTGGTGGTGGTGATGACTACGTGGTGGTGATGACTACGTGGTGGTGATGACTACGTGGTGGTGATGACTACGTGGTGGTGATGACTACGTGGTGGTGATGACTACGTGGTGGTGATGACTACGTGGTGGTGATGACTACGTGGTGGTGATGACTACGTGGTGGTGATGATGACTACGTGGTGGTGATGACTACGTGGTGGTGATGACTACGTGGTGGTGATGACTACGTGGTGGGGATGACTACGTGGTGGTGATGACTACGTGGTGGTGATGACTACGTGGTGGTGATGACTACGTGGTGGTGATGACTACGTGGTGGTGATGACTACGTGGTGGTGATGACTACGTGGTGGTGATGACTACGTGGTGGTGGTGACTACGTGGTGGTGATGACTACGTGGTGGTGATGACTACGTGGTGGTGATGACTACGTGGTGGTGGTGATGACTACGTGGTGGTGATGACTACGTGGTGGTGATGACTACGTGGTGGTGATGACTACGTGGTGGTGATGACTACGTGGTGGTGATGACTACGTGGTGATGACTACGTGGTGGTGATGACTACGTGGTGGTGATGACTACGTGGTGGTGATGACTACGTGGTGGTGATGACTACGTGGTGGTGATGACTACGTGGTGGTGATGACTACGTGGTGATGATGACTACGTGGTGGTGATGACTACGTGGTGGTGGTGATGACTACGTGGTGGTGATGACTACGTAGTGGTGATGACTACGTGGTGGTGATGACTACGTGGTGGTGATGACTACGTGGTGGTGGTGATGACTACGTGGTGGTGATGACTACGTGGTGGTGGTGATGACTACGTGGTGGTGTTGACTACGTGGTGGTGGTGATGACTACGTGGTGGTGATGACTACGTGGTGGTGATGACTACGTGGTGGTGATGACTACGTGGTGGTGATGACTACGTGGTGGTGGTGATGACTACGTGGTGGTGATGACTACGTGGTGGTGGTGATGACTACGTGGTGGTGATGACTACGTGGTGGTGATGACTACGTGGTGGTGATGACTACGTGGTGGTGATGACTACGTGGTGGTGATGACTACGTGGTGGTGGTGATGACTACGTGGTGGTGGTGACTACGTGGTGATGATGACTACGTGGTGATGACTACGTGGTGGTGGTGACTACGTGGTGGTGGTGACTACGTGGTGGTGGTGACTACGTGGTGGTGTGACTACGTGGTGTGGTGGTGACTACGTGGTGGTGGTGACTACGTGGTGGTGATGACTACGTGGTGGTGGTGACTACGTGGTGGTGGTGACTACGTGGTGGTGATGACTACGTGGTGCTGGTGATGACTACGTGGTGGTGGTGACTACGTGGTGGTGGTGACTACGTGGTGGTGGTGACTACGTGGTGGTGGTGATGACTACGTGGTGGTGGTGACTACGTGGTGGTGGTGACTACGTGGTGGTGGTGACTACGTGGTGGTGATGACTACGTGGTGGTGATGACTACGTGGTGGTGATGACTACGTGGTGGTGGTGACTACGTGGTGGTGATGACTACGTGGTGGTGGTGATGACTACGTGGTGGTGGTGACTACGTGGTGGTGGTGATGACTACGTGGTGGTGGTGATGACTACGTGGTGGTGGTGATGACTACGTGGTGGTGGTGATGACTACGTGGTGGTGGTGATGACTACGTGGTGGTGGTGACTACGTGGTGTGGTGATGACTACGTGGTGTGGTTATGACTACGTGGTGGTGGTGACTACGTGGTGGTGGTGATGACTACGTGGTGGTGGTGATGACTACGTGGTGGTGATTACGGGGTGCTGGTGATGACTACGTGGTGGTGATGACTACGTGGTGCTGGTGATGACTAGGTGGAGGTGGTGATGACTACGTGGTGCTGGTGATGACTACGTGGTGGTGGTGATGACTACATGGTGGTGGTGATGACTACGTGGTGGTGGTGATGACTACGTGGTGGTGGTGATGACTACGTGGCGGTGATGACTACGTGGGGGTGATGACTACGTGGTGGTGGTGATGACTACGTGGTGGTGATGACTACGTGGTGGTGATGACTACGTGGTGGTGATGACTACGTGGTGGTAATGATGACTACGTGGTGGTGATGACTACGTGGTGGTGATGACTACGTGGTGGTGGTGATGACTACGTGGTGGTAATAATGACTACGTGGTGGTGATGACTACGTGGTGGTGATGATGACTACGTGGTGGTGATGATGACTACGTGGTGGTGATGACTACGTGGTGGTGATGATGACTACGTGGTGGTGATGACTGTGTGGTGGTGGTGATGACTACGTGGTGGTGATGATGACTACGTGGTGATGGTGATGACTACGTGGTGGTGATGATGACTACGTGGTGGTGATGATGACTACGTGGTGGTGGTGATGACTACGTGGTGATGATGACTACGTGGTGGTGGTGATGACTACGTGGTGGTGGTGACTACGTGGTGGTGGTGATGACTACGTGGTGGTGGTGACTACGTGGTGGTGATGACTACGTGGTGGTGGTGACTACGTGGTGGTGGTGATGACTACATGGTGTGGTGATGACTACGTGGTGGTGATGATGACTACGTGGTGGTGATGACTACGTGGTGGTGGTGACTACGTGGTGGTGGTGACTACGTGGTGGTGATGACTACGTGGTGGTGGTGATGACTACGTGGTGGTGGTGACTACGTGGTGGTGGTGATGACTACGTGGTGGTGGTGATGACTACGTGGTGGTGGTGATGACTACGTGGTGGTGAGATGACTACGTGTTGGTGGTGATGACTTCGGTGGTGGTGATGACTACGTGGTGGTGGTGATGACTACGTGGTGGTGGTGATGACTACGTGGTGGTGAAGATGACTACATGGTGGTGGTGATGACTACATGGTGGTGATGACTACGTGGTGGTGATGACTACGTGGTGGTGATGATGACTACGTGGTGGTAGTGATGACTACGTGGTGGTGATGATGACTACGTGGTGGTGATGATGACTACGTGGTTGTGGTGATGACTACGTGGTGGTGGTGATGACTACATGGTGGTGGTGATGACTACGTGGTGGTGATGATGACAACGTGGTGGTGATGATGACTACGTGGTGGTGGTGATGACTACGTGGTGGTGATGATGACTACGTGGTGGTGATGATGACTACGTGGTGGTGGTGATGACTACATGGTGGTGATGACTATGTGGTGGTGGTGATGACTACTGGTGGTGATGATGACTACGTGGTGGTGGTGATGACTACGTGGTGGTGGTGATGACTACATGGTGGTGGTGATGACTACGTGGTGGTGATGATGACAACGTGGTGGTGGTGATGACTACGTGGTGGTGGTGATGACTACGTGGTGGTGATGATGACTACGTGGTGGTGATGATGACTACGTGGTGGTGGTGATGACTACGTGGTGATGATGACTACGTGGTGGTGATGACTACGTGGTGGTGGTGATGACTACGTGGTGGTGGTGATGACTACGTGGTGGTGATGATGACTACGTGGTGGTGGTGATGACTACATGGTGGTGGTGATGACTACGTGGTGGTGGTGATGACTACATGGTGGTGGTGATGACTACGTGGTGGTGGTGATGACTACGTGGCGGTGGTGATAACTACGTGGTGGTAATGACTACGTGGTGGTGGTGATGACTACGTGGTGGTGGTAATGGCTACGTGGTGGTGATGACTACGTGGTGGTGATGACTACGTGGTGTGGTGATGACTACGTGGTGGTGATGATGACTACGTGGTGGTGGTGATGACTACGTGGTGGTGATGACTACGTGGTGGTGGTGATGACTACGTGGTGGTGGTAATGACTACGTGGTATGATGATGACTACGTGGTGGTGGTGATGACTACATGGTGGTGGTGATGACTACGTGGTGGTGGTGATGACTACGTGGTGGTGGTGATGACTACATGGTGGTGGTGATGACTACGTGGTGGTGGTGATGACTAGGTGGTGGTGGTGATGACTACGTGGTGGTGATGACTACGTGGTGGTGGTGATGACTACGTGGTGGTGGTGATAGCTACGTGGTGATGACTACGTGGTGGTGATGACTACGTGGTGGTGGTGATGACTACGTGGTGGTGATGATGACTACGTGGTGGTGATGACTACGTGGTGGTGGTGATAGCTACGTGGTGATGACTACGTGGTGGTGATGACTACGTGGTGGTGGTGATGACTACGTGGTGGTGATGATGACTACGTGGTGGTGGTGATGACTACGTGGTGGTGATGATGACTACGTGGTGGTGGTGATGACTACGTGGTGGTGATGACTACGTGGTGGTGGTGATGACTACGTGGTATTGATGATGACTACGTGGTGGTGGTGATGACTACATGGTGGTGGTGATGACTACGTGGTGGTGGTGATGACTACGTGGTGGTGGTGATGACTACGTGGTGGTGGTGATGACTAGGTGGTGGTGGTGATGACTACGTGGTGGTGGTGATCACTACGTGGTGGTGGTGACTACGTGGTGGTAGTGACTACGTGGTGATGACTACGTGGTGGTGGTGACTACGTGGTGGTAGTGACTACGTGGTGATGACTACGTTGTGGTAGTGACTACGTGGTGGTAGTGACTACGTGGTGATGACTACGTGGTGGTAGTGACTACGTGGTGATGACTACGTGGTGATGACTACGTGGTAGTAGTGACTACGTGGTGATGATTACGTGGTGATGACTACGTGGTGGTGATGACGTGGTGATGACTACGTGGTGGTGATGACTACGTGGTGGTGGTGATGATAACGACCATTGTGGATGTACTATCAGAGGAGGTGGTTATCAGTACCTGTTATCCTTTACCTCACAAACCGAACGACTGAGAATTAAAAATAAACAAGTGAGAAACTAAATATATTTAATAAACAAATATAATCTGCTGCGTCCTGGAAAATGGACAGTTTTGGACCCGGGCTAAATATTTATGTGGGCGTCAGAATGATGGAGCAGAGTGTAGTATTAAAGCACCCGGGTATATACCTGCCTTAAAGCACCCGGGTATATACCTGCCTTAAAGCACCCGGGTATATACCTGCCTTAAAGCACCCGGGTATATACCTGCCTTAAAGCACCCGGGTATATATCTGCCTTAAAGCACCCGGTATATACCTGCCTTAAAGCACACGGGTATATACCTGCCTTAAAGCACCCGGGTATATACCTGCCTTAAAGCACCCGGGTATATACCTGCCTTAAAGCACCCGGGTATATACCTGCCTTAAAGCACCCGGGTATATACCTGCCTTAAAGCACCCGGGTATATATCTGCCTTAAAGCACCCGGGTATATACCTGCCTTAAAGCACACGGGTATATACCTGCCTTAAAGCACTCGGGTATATATCTGCCTTAAAGCACCCGGGTATATACCTGCCTTAAAGCACACGGGTATATACCTGCCTTAAAGCACTCGGGTATATACCTGCCTTAAAGCACCGGGTATATACCTGCCTTAAAGCACCCGGGTATATACCTGCCTTAAAGCACCCGGGTATATACCTGCCTTAAAGCACCCGGGTATATATCTGCCTTAAAGCACCCGGGTATATACCTGCCTTAAAGCACTCGGGTATATACCTGCCTTAAAGCACTCGGGTATATACCTGCCTTAAAGCACCCGGGTATATACCTGCCTTAAAGCACTCGGGTATATACCTGCCTTAAAGCACCCGGGTATATACCTGCCTTAAAGCACCCGGGTATATACCTGCCTTAAAGCACTTGTATATACCTGCCTTAAAGCCTCCGGTATATACCTGCCTTAAAGCACCCGGGTATATACCTGCCTTAAAGCACCCGGTATATACCTGCCTTAAAGCACCCGGGTATATACCTGCCTTAAAGCACCCGGGTATATACCTGCCTTAAAGCACCCGGGTATATACCTGCCTTAAAGCACTTGTATATACCTGAGTTTAAGCACCCGGGTATATACCTGCCTTAAAGCACCCGGGTATATACCTGCCTTAAAGCACTCGGGTATATACCTGCCTTAAAGCATTCGGGTATATACCTGCCTTAAAGCACTTGGGTATATACCTGCCTTAAAGCACTCGGGTATATACCTGCCTTAAAGCACTCGGGTATATACCTGCCTTAAAGCACCTTGTATATACCTGCCTTAAAGCACTCGGGTATATACCTGCCTTAAAGCATTCGGGTATATACCTGCCTTAAAGCACTCGGGTATATACCTGCCTTAAAGCACTCGGGTATATACCTGCCTTAAAGCACCCGGGTATATACCTGCCTTAAAACACCCAGGTATATACCTGCCTTAAAGCACCCGGGTATATACCTGCCTTAAAGCACACGGGTATATACCTGCCTTAAAGCACTTGTATATACCTGAGTTTAAGCACCCGGGTATATACCTGCCTTAAAGCACTTGTATATACCTGAGTTTAAGCACCCGGGTATATACCTGCCTTAAAGCACCCGGGTATATACCTGCCTTAAAGCACCCGGGTATATACCTGCCTTAAAGCACCCGGGTATATACCTGCCTTAAAGCACCCGGGTATATACCTGCCTTAAAGCACACGGGTATATACCTGCCTTAAAGCACCGGGTATATACCTGCCTTAAAGCACCCGGGTATATACCTGCCTTAAAGCACCCGGGTATATACCTGCCTTAAAGCACACGGGTATATACCTGCCTTAAAGCACCCGGGTATATACCTGCCTTAAAGCACCCGGGTATATACCTGCCTTAAAGCACCCGGGTATATACCTGCCTTAAAGCACCCGGGTATATACCTGCCTTAAAGCACCCGGGTATATACCTGCCTTAAAGCACCCGGGTATATACCTGCCTTAAAGCACCCGGGTATATACCTGCCTTAAAGCACCCGGGTATATACCTGCCTTAAAGCACCCGGGTATATACCTGACTGCGCTGCTGGTGCAAGGCAGCGCAGGATAACGTGCAGTGTAGATAGCAGTGTCTCACACTAGAGGCACAGCTTGACAGTTGATCTTTCACTGTCGAGAAAGACTGAATAAATATGTACTAAATATATCATTTTCGGACCAAGATAACACACAAAGGTACTACACATACTGCTATCTTATGGAACTAGATAGCTGCTAACTCAAAATAATAACGCCTGTGAATGAACAATTTTGACGTATATCAATTGACAGAATATTAACTCCAGGTATTAGTCAATATAACAGCTGCCGTTTTCTATAGCGGAACCTTGATAACCAAAATGGTATTGTATTATTGAGAATAATTTATAATACAGTTGTATAAGTTAATTGTTTGTTTTAAACCAAGTAGACTGTATTCTTTAAGTATTTTCACACAATTCCCACAATAGTTATCTTCAGGTTATCTTGAGATGATTTCGGGGCTTTAGTGTCCCCGCGGCTCGGTCCTCGACCAGGCCTCCACCCCCAGGAAGCAGCCCGTGACAGCTGACTAACACCCAGGTACCTATTTACTGCTAGGTAACAGGGGCATAGGGGTGAAAGAAACTCTGCCCATTGTTTCTCGCCGGCGCCTGGGATCGAATCTAGGACCACAGGATCACAAGTCCAGTGTGCTGTCCGCTCGGCCGACCGGCTCCCTTTGGGAGAGGTTGTTAATATATTTTATTAATTAAATAGAGATCAACTAGTGCTTTGAGCTCTATCTAATTTGGGGATTAAATTGATTTCGTTAATTTATTTGTTGAAAAGCACTAAATTATCTAAACAAGGGATAGTGAAATGATTTACCTAACCTAACCTAACCTAACCTCACCTAACCCCCCCCCCCCACAGCCCCCCCTAACCTCTCTACTGCGGGTACCAACTCTCTCCTGCCGGGTAATTATTTATTAAATTGGAAAATCGAACTAATTTGTTGTGTTAATACAGAATCCAACTATCATCAATTGTCAACTTTAAATAGTTGAAAAGTCACTATTCTTACGATAGATTATGGGAGGAAATCTGGGGCCAGATTCACGAAGCAGTTACGCAAGCACTTACGAGCGTGTACATCTTTCCTCAATCTTTGACGGCTTTGTTTACATTTATTAAACAGTTTACAAGCATGGAAACTTCCCAGTCAACTGTTGTTATTGTTATAAACAGCCTCCTGGTGCTTTGGAACTCATTAACTGTTTAGTAATTGGAAACAAAGCCGTCAAAGATTGAGAAAAGATGTACAGGTTCGTAAGTGCTTGCGTAACTGATTCGTGAATCTGGCCCAAGATTCGTAAGTGCTTGCGTAAGTGCTTTCGTGAATCGGGCCTCTGGAGGGTGACCACTTTCTCCCTCCTAAGATCTTAGATACATAAGAAATGGTCAAAACCTTCGAGATATGTTAAGTACTTCTCAAGTGTAAGGTTGGACACAGCGGTAGTTAACTTGAACGAGGCTATTCAGCCTTTAGGGAGCTAATGCTGGGGCTTTGTTAACATCAACGTGGTACATCAACGTGGTACATCAACATGATACATCAACGTGGTACATCAACGTGGTACATCAACGTGGTACATCAACGTGATACATCAACGTGGTACATCAACGTGGTACATCAACGTGATACATCAACGTGGTACATCAACGTGATACATCAACGTGGTACATCAACGTGGTACATCAACGTGGTACATCAACGTGGTACATCAACATGATACATCAACGTGGTACATCAACGTGGTACATCAACGTGATACATCAACGTGGTACATCAACGTGGTACATCAACGTGATACATCAACGTGGTACATCAACGTGATACATCAACGTGGTACATCAACGTGATACATCAACGTGGTACATCAACGTGGTACATCAACGTGGTACATCAACGTGGTACATCAACGTGGTACATCAACGTGGTACATCAACGTGGTACATCAACGTGATACATCAACGTGGTACATCAACGTGGTACATCAACGTGGTACATCAACGTGGTACATCAACGTGGTACATCAACGTGGTACGTCAACGTGGTACGTCAACGTGGTACATCAACGTGGTACATCAACGTGGTACATCAACGTGGTACATCAACGTGATACATCAACGTGGTACATCAACGTGGTACATCAACGTGGTACATCAACGTGGTACGTCAACGTGGTACGTCAACGTGGTACATCAACGTGGTATGTCAACGTGGTACATCAACGTGGTACATCAACGTGGTACATCAACGTGGTACGTCAACGTGGTACGTCAACGTGGTACATCAACGTGGTACATCAACGTGGTACATCAACGTGGTACATCAACGTGGTACATCAACGTGGTGCATCAACGTGGTACATCAACGTGGTACATCAACGTGGTACATCAACGTGGTACATCAACGTGGTACATCAACGTGGTACATCAACGTGGTACATCAACGTGGTACATCAACGTGATACATCAACGTGGTACATCAACGTGGTACATCAACGTGGTACATCAACGTGGTACATCAACGTGGTACATCAACGTGGTACATCAACGTGGTACATCAACGTGGTACATCAACGTGGTACGTCAACGTAGTACGTCAACGTGGTACATCAACGTGGTACATCAACGTGGTACATCAACGTGGTACGTCAACGTGGTATAAGACTAACGCGGGCTGTACTCACTTAGTTGTGTTTGCGGGGGTTGAGCTCTGGCTCTTTGGTCCCGCCTCTCAACCGTCAATCAACAGGTGTACAGTTTCCTGAGCCTATTGGGCTCTATCATATCTACACTTGAAACTGTGTATGGAGTCAGCCTCCACCACATTACTTCCTAATGCATTCCATTTGTCAACCACTCTGACACTAAAAAAGTTCTTCTAATATCTCTG
>WNGS01166641.1:12951-29574 GCA_020271785.1 Procambarus virginalis
GAGCTGGAGCCCAAACTGTCAAGCGCCAGAGGTTGATAGCAGGGCTCGGAGGAGCTCTCAGGTCTGCCCTTATATACAAGCCTGCATGGTGGCTGGCTTGGGCTTGGGACTGGAGCGTGGCTAGTGATAAATTTGCCCACGGGACGTCATACAGGTATGTATTGAACAGCGCGGGGAACCCACATACCCGGCGTGTCCCGACCCTCCCGTGGAGCCTTCGGCTTCGGCCTCCTGCAGACACAAGCCTCTTCCTTGTACCTCGATACATTGGTTTCATGCTTGAGGCGCGTCCCAGACGACCTGCACCTGACGGATCGGGTCTCGCGTATCTAAACCCACCACAAACACCCAATCAGCGACAAAAACCCAAACCTAAACAAAAGACTATCAAACATGGCGTCTGATCAACACAAGATACCAAAAACAACAAACCCCTCCCAATCTCTCTCTACATACAACGTACATAAAACCACTAAATAACCCCCAAAAGATGCACTGTCTCGCTTTCCTGCAGGTCGGCGTTTCATTCCCGACCGTCCCAGAATGATGGGGCACCATTCCTTGCCCCCTGTCCACTTCCCCCCCCCAAATCCTTATCCTGCATCCCTTCCCAGTGCTATACATCGTCATACCTTGGCGATTCCCCCTTCCCTTGATAATTCCTTCCTGCCTTCCCCCCCGAAACTTCTGCAGATGCTGTGAGATGTACAGGTTTCGCAGGTGAGTGCGCAGGGGCAGAGTTAAGTAGGGTCATCTCTATGCGTCTGAGGTCACTTGAGTTATGCCAGCCGCTCCATCTGTATTTGCACCCCTAAAGTGGACAGACACTAAGGGCCGAGCCAATCCTCACATCCCCATATTCCGATGTTATGTACGGGTGTACGGAAGGGTGCTAATTGCTCGACGGTGTCCTCCTAATCATAGCTTTCTTCTACATTTTCTTCTTTAGGTAACTTAATGTGAATTGAAAGCCAGAGTCTCGCTATTCTGATTATGTATTCAATCGAAATTGAAAATTAATAGGTTTGTTTTCCACGAGAATAATATTTTGCGCATATGAGCGCCATAGAGCTTTGAGAGCGCTAGGACGTTGAGAGCCCCATAAGGCTGTTGGAAGAGCTACAGAGCTGGTTGAAGAGCGCTAAACCGCGGCGCTACTAACTATTTAGTAGTTAGTAACAGTTGATTTGCAGTTAGAGGCGGGGTCGAAAGAGCAGAGCTCAACCCCGCAAACACACTAGGTTGAGTACACACACACACGAACAACAAATTTACGTACACAAGGTCAAACACATCAACAAAACACGTACAAACACGCTGAAAAACACGGATTTACACACAAACAATTGCACAAACAAACATCCGGTCAAACCATCAACAAAACACACGAAACAAACACGCTGACAAACACAAACAACATCCGGGGATGGGTAGAGGGGAGAGGCGGCGGCGGAGGGGGAGAAGGAGGGAAAGGGAACCACGCGCTGGGGTGGTGAGGGGGAGGTATAGAGGATTAGGAAGGTAGGAAGAAAAGGGAGAGGGGAAGGGAAGAAAGAGGAGAGGGAGGGGGGGGGATGGAGCCCCCCTATGCCCCCCTTCCCCCCCCCCCAGGTCAACACCCACATTTGCACAACCAATCCTTTACACTCGTCTGACACGATTGGCAAGAATTGCAAATAGAAAGGGGGGTAAGTCTCCCCCTACCCCCTCTTCACCCCCACAATCTCCTTCCCTCCCAACATCCCCCCTCTCCCCCTCCCACCCCCCTCTTCCCGCTCCCCACCCCCCCCCTCCAACATATATGGTGAGTTTCCCCAAGTCACAAGATTCACGGATCGCTTCCATCGCTACTCCTTTCCGCCTCTGCAATGTACTGTGTGGAACAGGTGGATCTTGCCCCTTCCGGCCTCTCCCTCTGCCAGCGGAGGGGGGGGGGGGAGATGGAGGAAGGAAGAGAGGAGGAAGGAAAAGTGGGAGGCAGGGGAATGTCGAGGGGGGGGGGTAAAATAGGAAGCCGAAAGGGGAAAAGAACAACTGATAAGAGGGAAATGATAAAGGAGGTAAAGGGACAATTTAATACAGAAAACTTTCACACAAACAACGGCGAGGGAGACATAAACAGGCGCCAAGAGTAAACAACGCCCAGAATAAGGAAACAGCGGGAAAACAGACAAGAGAATGACAACAACAGAGTGTAGACAACAGGGAGGTAGGGAATAGACAGGGGGGGAGGGGGAGGGTGATGGAGAAGAGAAGAGAGAAAGATAGAGAGTAGAGGAGAAGAGAGAGAGAGGGAGAGAGAGCGAGAGGAAGAGAGAAACGAGAGAGGGTAGAGAGAGAGACAGACAGAAAGACAGACAGTTCTCTCAAAGCTAAAGACAGACCGGTCATCCGTTCCCTGACTAACCACTGTTGGTTGGGAGGGAGGGGGGTGGGGGGTGTGGTCCTGGGAAGGTTGAAAGAGGAGGTCAGAGGAGGGATAGAGAGAGAGAGAGAGAGAGAGAGGGGAAAGAAGATGGGAGGTGGAGCAAAAACTCACAGTTTCCCACCAGACAGTTGAGGTGGGGAAATATATTAGATAGTCTACACTTGTTTAATAGGCGGATCCAGGACCTGCCTCACACCTCCTGAGGCAAGTCTAACCATCAGTCTGACTTGGTCTTGACGACGCAATATAATATCCCACCTCGTTATTATTTTGACCCGCGGCCTCGTCTGAATGGCACCTTGGCACCACTATTTCCCTATTTGTCAGGAAGAGAGGCCAGGATCAACTGCAAATAGCCTGGTCCCCGTAGGCGGGGACCAGGAGCTGAACTCACCCTTCAAGCCACTATAAGATAGCACACACATGAATGTACTTACGGGACGGTTAAGTGGGAAGGCACTTATAATTTTTATCAACTTTTGGGCCGGCTCGACGATTCCCAGATGACAGGTGACCAGCACTAAGCTGCCATCCAGTGTGGTCTGTTCATGGTGTCATTGACACAATGGCAGCGCTAGTCAGTGAGCCATATATGCTGCCAGCCACGTGGTTACCGTGTCGCCATGCTGGGTGTATTACACTTCATCTTGAAGACGTGTTAGAGTGAATCATCTTGAAGACATGTTAGAGTGAATCATCTTGAAGATTTGTTAAGAGTTAATCATCTTGAAGACATGTTAGAGTGAATCATCTTGAAGATTTGTTAAGAATGAATCATCTTCAAGATTTGTTAAGAGTTAATCATCTTGAAGACATGTTAGAGTGAATCCTCTTGAAGACATGTTAGAGTGAATCATCTTGAAGACATGTTAGAGTGAATCATCTTGAAGACATGTTAGAGTGAATCATCTTGAAGACATGTTGGAGTGAATCATCTTGAAGACATGTTAGAGTGAATCATCTTGAAGACATGTTAGAGTGAATCAACATCCGTGAAGTGTTTGAGCTCACCTTCACTCTGACCAAGGGGGAGGTTAAGAGTGCAGGAAAGGAACCTCATCAACCGGGCTGTGTTTCCTATGCCAGAGTGCATGCAGCAGCAACGAACAGCCTGGTTGACCCGACGGTAAACCAAAATGCCTGGTCAGAGACCAAGGTCGCCAGGAACCTTGATTAAAGGTATACAGTAAACTGTATACCTGACATAAGATTAGTCATTTATTATGCACCCAGTACCCATCCCGTAGAGAACAGCGAGGCGCTGCATATCAAGAAATCTAGACCAGCAATCAATAACCAACTAATACACAGTTACTCTACCCACTTCAAGACCACGAGCCAATGTAGAGGCTGGACAGAATGACCCTGCAACAGGAACGGAAGCAACCAGAAGAACATAAGCTGCCAACATGTCACACTTTATGTCGATACATTTGATACCTTATCAATATCCCCTATGTAATACCATTCATCCATATGTTACATATGTTACATATGCTACCTAACCACCCCATCATAAGAGGATATAACAAAGCATTATGCACTGCAGAATTTGTTTTGAGAATGTGTGGAGTGACCTTGCGCAACGCATCACTAGGCGTCAGACCCAATAAAATGGGCAAAAATGAACTTTGGAATTAATTTTTCAACTTCCTGCATTGTCCTAATATCAATTTTGTTAGAATAATTGTTCCTAACATAATTATTATTGTTAGACAAGAACCAATCTGGAAAGAAATATTTGAAAATAACGAAAATCATTCTGCCTGTTAAGCACATTAGACCCTGCATACTAGGCCAAGAAGTGCGATTCTGGCTATTAGGCACGACATTATATATATATATATATATATATATATATATATATATATATATATATATATATATATAAATATATATATATATGAAGCAACTCTTGACTTGCAATCGGACAATCACTGGCTAAGAAGGCGGGACCAAGGAGCTGGAGCTCAATCCCAGAACCCACATTTAAATATTAACAGCAGGAACATTGAAAGTTATTAACTGAGACGGTAAGACACAATACAAAACAAATCCTACTCTTGAGAATATGGCTCCTATGCCCAGTGGTCATAGAGAGGAAAGTTAATCTCATTCCAGTTAGAAATAAAGTCAATTCAGGTTGCCAAAGTGAATTTTTTATTAAATTGCCGAGATTAATTGATAGCCATAAAGTGTCCTCATACCAGTGAACAAATTGGCCTTCGATATATGTAATTTTTGTTACATATATCCCCGTGTAACAGAAGCATTGACTATTGGTATTGTAATCAGGTTCATAAGATAATTAATTTATTGAAAATTAACATTCATTTTATTTGAGATTTCGAGAAAAAAAATTAGTTGCTCGGAGGAGGGTCCATTAATATTTAATTTGAGTTATCATCTCTTGGTTTAGTGTTATCATTTAAATAATTTTTTATTCAGGAAAAGTACATACATAGATAAAGAATTATAAACATAATGTTGGATTTATAGATATAACCAGCACATACAATACCTAAAGCCACTAATACGTATAGCATTTCGGGCAAACTGTATCAATATATCAAACTGTATTAATCTAATCTATTTCAGAGATTAATTCCTTATTGAGACCTTTAGCAATAAGCCCTAAAAATTCAGTTGCCAAACAAATTTTTCTCTCGCGATAAAGTGAGCAATTTAAGCAGAATACACAATGAAGGGAGAGGTGTCCATGACCAACAAAGGAAGCTCTGATTTACACAACGGGTTAAAAATCGTAGATAATGAACACGAAGAACGAAAGTTGTTTGGCTAGGTTGAAAGTTGAATGGGAACGAAAGGGTCCGTGCTGCCAGATTTATGATTGTATTTTGGTCCATGGCTGCCAGATTTATGATTGTATTTTGGTCCATGGCTGCCAGATTTATGATTGTATTTTGGTCCATGGCTGCCAGATTTATGATTGTATTTTCTTCCATGGCTGCCAGATTTATGATTGTATTTTCTTCCATGGCTGCCAGATGTATGATCGTATTTTGATCAAGGCTGATATGACCGGCTTGGGAGCCGGTCGGCCGAGCAGACAGCACGCGGGACTTGTGATCCTGTAGTCCTGGGTTCGATCCCAGGCGCCGGAGAGAAACAATGGGCAGAGTTTCTCTCACCCTATGCCCCTGTTACCTAGCAGTAAAATAGGTACCTGGGTGTTAGTCAGCTGTCACGGGCTGCTTCCTGGGGGTGGAGGCCTGGTCGAGGACCGGGCCTCGGGGACACTAAAAAGCCCCGAAATCATCTCAAGATAACCTCAAGATAAGAAGGCCGCCAGATACGTGATTGTATTTTTACCATAGCTGAAAGACTTAATTATTTATTTATTTATTTATTTATTTATTTATTTAAATACAAGAATACATAGGGTAGTGAGAGTACATAACACATAGCACGCATAGCGTTTCGTGTAGGTCCTCAGTCTAACGGATAAAGGTAAGATTATTAATAGGCACATTCTACTAAAACTTGAGTTCAACACAATAACCACCGTATAAATTGATTGTGTTAATTAGTCTGGTGAAGTTGCAGATCTTAAAGTAATCAAATTGGGTGATTAGGTAGTACAAGATACAGTGTGAGTTTGAAACACAAGGAAGCAAACTATTAGGTTGATATTAGACACTTTTTTGGTTTTACTTTTGGACAAAGCATTGGTTGGACAACTTTCTCATTTATCCACATGTAAATAGCAGAAGGGAAGGGAACAACAGGAGAGAGCGCCAAGCCTATATATCACTGGGAAGGGGTCACAGGATAAGGATTTTGCTGGGACAGGGGAAGGAATGCTGCCTAACCACTTGTGGACGGTCGGGGATTGAACGCCGACCTGCATGAAGCGAGACCGTCGCTATAAGAAAATGTGTGGAGTGAGTGCATGTTTAGCATTTTTAGGAATTTACATTATGGGGCTGTGTGTTGTCTGAAGACAGAGTTTCTTATAGCTCTGATAGGAAATTTTAGCTGAGTGATGATAGGCTTGAGGTAATTTGCAATGGTTGAACCCCCATGCATAGATACCTTACGTTAGGGATTGATTAGCGAGTAGTATAGCGAAAAGAGAACAGGAGTGGGAAACATACTATCTGATGTTTTCACAAGCGACTTGAGAATGGTCCAGGACGGACCGAAACGTCGTCGTCCCTTCAACTTCTAGTGTGTGGTCTGGTCAACATACTATCTGATTTTAGAGAGTATATGAACAGTTAACAGGGTGAGAATACCTTGAGCTACCTCATCCCTTTGTGTGTATTTTATCTCAATAAACTTATTTCAATTTCAATATGAACAGTTTGTGAGACAATTTTGGCAATGTGTTGTATTGGTGCTGAAGTTTAGTCTAGTGTTTATATATACACCAAATAATGTTCATTAATTTTTAATGCTAATGATAACATTGTCTATCTTATGTTTGATGATTTACTTTCAGATAATATGTAGTAGGTCTGTTCTATGTTTAGTGTTAGTTTGTTGGTTGACATCCATTAGTGGACTATATTAAATTCGTTATTTACAATATTATTTAGTGTGTAGATTGGGTTGATGCGTGAGCGTATTATGGTCCATGGCTGCCAGATGAACGACTATATTTTGGTCCATGGCTGCCAGATGAACGACTATATTTTGGTCCATGGCTGCCAGATGAACGACTATATTTTGGTCCATGGCTGCCAGATGAACGACTATATTTTGGTCCATGGCTGCCAGATGAACGACTATTTTTTGGTCCATGGCTGCCAGATGAACGACTATATTTTGGTCCATGGCTGCCAGATGAACGACATATTTGGTCCATGGCTGCCAGATGAACGACCATATTTTGGTCCATGGCTGCCAGATTTGTGGATTTTACGACCATATTTTGGTCCATGGCTGCCAGATGAACGACTATTTTGGTCCATGGCTGCCAGATGAACGACCATATTTTGGTCCATGACTGCCAGATGCACGAAAGAAATGTTGCGCTAGTGTTGCCAGATGTCGTTAGAGACAGCGGTGCTAGATGAAAGATGATGTTCTTGGACAGTGATGCCAGATGTATGACGGATAACATATACATGTGAAGAGGTAAGAGAATCGACTGCCTTATGCAAAATCATATTTTGATTTGCGATGACACATGGAAATTCATATTTATATCATGATGGCTAGATATATGAGATGCCATATGCAGAGATGAGTTTTGGATCTTATGAGAATTATCGGATATTGTTTTTTATAGTATATATGTTTCTGCTATCATCTGCCAGTTGTTTGATAATGTTTTAATCTATGCTGCCAGATGTATAAAAATAAGACTTGCGTAATTAAGCAAACGGTATCAACAATGGCAATGCCTAGTTTTAGGATGATTCTTTATAATATATATATAATATATATATATATATCTATATATATATATATATATATATATATATATATATATATATATATTATGTATAGGGAAGGTGTATAGGTATGTTCTGCCAAGACGGTTGTATGATAATGTGTGCTACGCCACATATATGATAATAGTTTGGTCCTCGCTGCCAGATTGTGATAAGATTTTTGGCCAAACCTGCCAGAGGTACGACGATGCTTGAGAACTCACGCTGTGACGTCGATATGTTATGATAGCCATCCTGGTTTTATTCATGAACTGATATCTGAAGCCCTTCTCAAACTATATGAGAAATATTCAAAGGCTAGANCGGGGGCCAGGTAGCCTGGTGGATAGCGTGCAGGACTTGTAATTCTGTGGCGCGGGTTCGATTCCCGCACCCGGCAGAAACAAATGGGCAAAGTTTCTTTCACCTGAATGCCCCTGTTACCTAGCAGTAAATAGGTACCTGGGAGTTAGTCAGCTGTCACGGGCTGCTTCCTGGGGTGTGTGTGTGTGTGTGGTGTGGAAAAAAAAAAAAAAGTAGTTGGTGTAGTTAGTAAACAGTTGATTGATAGTTGAGAGGCGGGCCGAAAGAGCAAAGCTCAACCCCCGTAAAAATACAACTAAGTGAATACACACACACACACACACACACACAGATATGATAGAGATATGATATGATAGATATGATAGAGCCCATTAGGCTCAGGAAACTGTACACCTGTTGATTGACGGTTGAGAGGCGGGACCAAAGAGCCAGAGCTCAACCCCCGCAAACACAACTAGGTGAGTACAACTAGGTGAGTACACACACACACACACACACACACACACACACACAATTAGGCAGTGGTGTGGTGGAGGCTGACTCCATACACAGTTTCAAGTGTAGATATGATACAGCCCAATAGGCTTAGGAACTTACACACTTGTTGATTGACAGTTGACGGGCGGTACCAAAGAGTCGAAGCTCAACCCCCGAAAGCACAACCAGATGAATACACACACACACACAAAAATGCAACCCACAACAGCTTCCTAACTCCCAGGCACCTATTGCTGCTAGGCCTAAGGTTAAAAGAAACAAATTGCTTCTGTTCCCTCCGCCGCTAGAATGTGTATACTCACCTATTTGTGCCTGCATGATCGGGCTCTAGCTCCCTGACCCCGCTTTTCAAGTCCCCGGATGTTTAATGCATTGATACCTAACCTATTGTCCTATCATACCTACTTTTAAAGTCATGAATGGAGTTAACCGCTACAACCTGCTATCTAAAAAAAAATACGGGCTCACCATAGCCCGTGCTACTTGGAACTTTGTTCCAGGTAGCGAATCTTTAACAACAACAACAACAACAACACCTGCTATCTTATCTTGAGATAATTTCGGGACTTAGCGTCCCCGCGGCCCGGTCCTCGACCATGCCTCCACCCCAGGAAGCAGCCCGTGACAGCTGACTAACTCCCAGGTACCTATTTACTCCTAGGTAACAGGCACATCAGGGTGAAAGAAACATTTCGCCCATTTGTCTCCGCTTCCACCGGGGATCGAACCCGGAACCTCAGGATTACGAATCCAAAGCGCTGTCCACTCAGCTGTCAGGCGTTCCTTTAGGCCATTCTATATTTCCACTACTCTCACGCTAAAAGAAAACTTTCTAACATCTCTATGGCTCATCTGAGTCTCAAACTTCCATCCGTGTCCCTATTCCACTGAGGATTTTGTACATCTCTATCATGTCTCTCCTTTCCTCTTTTCTAGTGTCGTCAGGCCATAAGAGTGAACTATGTACTCGAGTGAAGAGTCAAACTGTACTCACGTTTAGAGTGAAATTAAGGACTCACATTTAGAGTGAAACTATTTACTCGAGTGAAGAATGATACTGTGAACTCATATTTAGAGTGAAGCTACGTTCTCCCGTCTGTAGGGAAACTAAGTACTCATCCCTCAGAGTGAAACTGAGTACTCACCCTCAGAGTGAAACTGAGTACTCACCCTCAGAGTGAAACTGAGTACTCACCCTCAGAGTGAAACTGAGTACTCACCCTCAGAGTGAAACTAACTACTCACCCTCAGAGTGAAACTGAGTACTCACCCTCAGAGTGAAACTGAGTACTCACCCTCAGAGTGAAACTGAGTACTCACCCTCAGAGTGAAACTGAGTACTCACCTCAGAGTGAAACTGAGTACTCATCCTCAGAGTGAAACTGAATACTCACCCTCAGAGTGAAACTGAGTACTCACCCTCAGAGTGAAACTGAGTACTCACCCTCAGAGTGAAACTGAGTACTCACCCTCAGAGTGAAACTGAGTACTCCTCCTCAGAGTGAAACTGAGTACTCACCCTCAGAGTGAAACTAACTACTCACCCTCAGAGTGAAACTGAGTACTCACCCTCAGAGTGAAACTGAGTACTCACCTCAGAGTGAAACTGAGTACTCACCCTCAGAGTGAAACTGAGTACTCATCCTCAGAGTGAAACTGAATACTCACCCTCAGAGTGAAACTGAGTACTCACCCTCAGAGTGAAACTGAGTACTCACCCTCAGAGTGAAACTGAGTACTCACCCCTCAGAGTGAAACTGAGTACTCACCCTCAGAGTGAAACTGAGTACTCACCCCTCAGAGTGAAACTGAGTACTCACCCTCAGAGTGAAACTGAGTACTCACCCTCAGAGTGAAACTGAGTACTCACCCTCAGAGTGAAACTGAGTACTCACCCTCAGAGTGAAAACTGAGTACTCACCCTCAGAGTGAAACTGAGTACTCACCCTCAGAGTGAAACTGAATACTCACCCTCAGAGTGAAACTAAGCAGTCTAGAAAGAATAAAACACTAGGAAAATTAAGAAGGTACAAAGCACTAGAGAACATAGGTGATGAATAATGGTGAATAACATAGTTGAAGAACAAACATGAAGAACTATGAAGAACGGAATAAACAGCAAGGAAATCTAAGATTTCAGTGAAGCTGAGACAACTAGATATATACAGACAGTGAACTCTGAGTGCCAGAAGCCAGTGCATCCCTGTATAAACAAACACATTCACTATCATCCAAGCCTCGCTCCCCCCCCTCTATACACACACACACACACATACACATACACACACACACACACACACACACACACACATACACATACACATACACATACACACACACACACATACACATACACACACACACACACACACACACATACACACACACACACACACACACACACACACACACACACACACACACACACACACACACACACACACTTGCTGCTAGGTGAGAACAGGCCTTATAGGCATTACAATTTGACGATATTTGGTTTTAGATATATCATTGTAAAAGCTTTTGGCAGTTAAACATTAATACAATTTGTACACATA
The DNA here is from genome assembly GCA_020271785.1 of Procambarus virginalis. Taxonomy (NCBI): domain Eukaryota; kingdom Metazoa; phylum Arthropoda; class Malacostraca; order Decapoda; family Cambaridae; genus Procambarus; species Procambarus virginalis. The sequence goes on from WNGS01166641.1 coordinate 24,162, forward strand.
TTACAGATAACATAAGAGTTAGCTAACATAACCGAATCAGTGAAGAACACACACCGCCTTCAACCAGTGAATCATACAAGAGTCAAGAGCTAAATCCCAAAAATATTAATACACGAATCATCCTCAGAACAGATTAACCCCCCAACCCCTCAAAAAAAAAATACGAAATAAAACCACACACGACGACAAGATTTCAGCCGAATCAGTCGTCGATTGGGGCTAGACGAATCACCAAGGAATCACTAAAGAAGCGACCCCGCGGCAAGGGGTCTCTATGCCCGGCGCCGAGCATGGGGCAAGAAAATTAGTCTTTGTTCTACCAGGACAAAGTTTGGGGTCTTCCCTACCGGGTAGGGGTGGGGGGGGGGGGAACGCAAGGAGATGCCCGACTCATTCCTCCGGAAATGTGCGTTCCGCTAAGGCTCCAGGAACACGTAACTACCGTGAATATTGCGACGGTTAGCGAACAGTTGCAAAGTATAGTGCACATCAGACACATTGCGTTATAAGTCTCTTTTGACGGTGTATGCTTCATCGAGCGATTGACTCATATCTCATTCATTCTCTCTCTCTCTCTCTCTCTCTCTCTCTCTCTCTCTCTCTCTCTCTCTCTCTCTCTCTCTCTCAACCCAGCAGCGGTCTCGACCCGGCGCACAATATACCTCAGCGCTCCGATTAAACCCGTTCGATACCCTCCCAACTGGAGCGTGACAATTCCCCAAACGCGAACAATCGCTCTCGCTCAATCACTGTGACCTGAGAAGAATAGCTATTAAAGTCATTTAATTTCGAGAACACCCACCGTGAGCCATTATCAAGGTGGGCCGGATGGTTGTCGGTGTTCTGTGAGTCACGGATGGTCAGCCGGTGTTCTGTGAGTCACGGATGGTCAACTGAATACATGTCTAAGTACCTTAGTATCACACACCTGACTCTTGACACACACAGTGTAACCCTTCATATAGTCTAGGGCAGGTGTATAAATGTCCAGGTACCTTAGTATCACACACCTGGCTCTTGACACACACTGTGTAACCCTTCATATAGTCTAGGGCAGGTGTATAAATGTCCAGGTACCTTAGTATCACACACCTGGCACTTGACACACACTGTGTAACCCTTCATATAGTCTAGGGGCAGGTGTGTAAATGTCCAGGCACCTTAGTATCACACACCTGGCTCTTGACACACACTGTGTAACCTTCATATAGTCTAGGACAGGTGTATAAATGTCCAGGTACCTTAGTATCACATACCTGACTCTTGACACACACTGTGTAACCCTTCATATAGTCTAGGGGCAGGTGTGTAAATGTCCAGGTATCTAAATATGTAAATAGAAAATAAAAGTCAAAGACATTTACCTCTGCGACAGCCCAGAGTCCCCGTACAGACATCAGAAACTAAGATGGAGATACCGTAGATGGGATTGGTTACGGTGAAGGAGATACGAGCCAAGACAGAGATCTGTCATACCCAAAGCCATCGACAACAAACACCAGGCTACTACCTCTCCACACCCATTGGTTCTCCTTTTAACAACTACACAGAACAATCCAACGCAATTTTTCTTACATCAGTTGAAGTCAACGCACATACCCCGCTGCGTTGCCAAATTTATGCGCAGGTGCCATCATGTTAATCGCATTCTTCATTAATTTACTGATAAAGCATATTCTTATTTATCGCCGTGCATTCTATGTTCTTACGTCCCAACTGTTATTCATGGCTGATCTTAAGTATAATAACCTTAGTCCTATTCTTTAAGGTACATATCACTTTGTAGAATGTTTTATTACACACAATGTCGGTCGGACTGGGTAACAGTAACGAGTGGAGTACCACAAGGATCGGTGCTGGGACCAATTATATTTCTAGTATATGTTAACGACATGTTTACGGGAGTAGAGTCCTACATGTCGATGTTTGCGGATGACGCAAAGTTGATGAGAAGAGTTGTGACAGATGAGGACTGCAGGATCCTCCAAGAGGACCTGAACAGGTTGCAGAGATGGTCAGAGAAATGGCTACTGGAGCTCAACACGAGCAAATGTAAAGTTTTGGAAATGGGACTAGGAGATAGGAGACCAAAGGGACAGTACACAATGAAGGGGAACAGCCTACCTGTGCAACCCGTCCTCTTAAAAGAACGTCACTTTTGGCTCGTATGCGCGATATGGTCAAATTTGGACGTAATTTGAAATGAAATCGACTCACAAAAGTGACGTTCTGTTCCGTTTTCTATTTGAGCGTCCGCGTACGCGAAGAGGTTTATGAGAGGACATTTAAATTAACGTTTTCATAACGTTTTGAAACTTTATGAGAATTTCCTGCCCAGCCTAACCTATCAAGAGGACCCTTAACTTACTGTTGTTGAAAAAAAAATCCTAATTTATTGTCATATTTTTTTCATTTTCAAATTACGTCCAAATTCAGCCATACGCAAACGGCCAAATGCGACGTCTTTTTAAGAGGACAGGTTTGGGTTTGTGACGACGCGCGAAAGAGACCTGGGTGTGGACGTAATCACCTAATCTATATCCTTAGGAACATATAAATAGGATAATGACAACAGCGTACTCACACTGGCAAAAGTTAGAACATCAATTCAGAAACCTAAGTAGGAGGCATTTAGGGCGCTTTACACTGCCTACGTGAGGCCAGTCTTAGAGTATGCCGCCTCATCATGGAGTTTCCATCTGAAGAAGCATATAAAGAAACTGGAAAAGGTTCAGAGGTTTGCAACGAGACTCCTCCCAGAGCTACGAGGGATGGGTATGAGGAGCGCCTGAGGGAATGTGCCTTACGACACTAGAAAGAAGAAGGGAGCAGGGGGGATATGATAGGACCGTATAAAATACTCAGGGGGATTGACAGTGTGGACATAGACGAAATGTTCACACGGCATAGTACAGAACGAGGGGACATGGGTGGAAGTTGGAAACTCAGATGAGTCACAGGGATTAGGAAGTTTTCTTTTAGCGTAGAGTAATGGGAAAATGGAATGCACTTAAGGAACCAGGTTGTGGAAGCAAATACTATTCATAATTTTGAAACCAGGTATGATAGGGAAATGGGACAGGAGTCATGTGCTGTAAACAACTGATGCTCGAAAGGCGGGATCACAGAGTCAACGCTCGATCCTGCAGACACAACTAGGTGAGTACAATAATACAGGTTTGTGAATACGTATTATTTAGCGATGAAGAGAATTCACAAGATTGTTGATTTTTTTTAGAAGTTAGGGTATACATAATCTGTATATGTATTAAACCGCTTCCATATAACCCTATTAAACGGAAAGCTTTTATACATTCGATAAACAGCACAGATATATACATTTCAAATACTAAAAGCTGAATAATTTGACCAAGATCACACACACCTAGAAGGTAAAGGGGACGACGACGTTTCGGTCCGTCCTGGACCATTCTCAAGTCGATTCGACTTGAGAATGGTTCAGGACGGGACCGAAACGTCGTCGTTCCCCCTCACCTTCTAGTGTGTGATCTGATCAACATACTTCAGCCCGTATTGTGACTTATTCATCTGCAAAAGCTGAATAAATTTAGGTATGAATCCTCTCTCGACTCTACATCATACAAGGTGTCGTGTGGGTGTGGTGTCATGTAAACTATGTGTCATGGGACCCATGTATCATGTGTCGTACACTGGTCCAGTTATGCTTCAATGCCTACACTTGTATTACGTGCAGAGTAACTTAGAATACACAGAGAGGCATCAGTGGGGCCAGCATCAACACAGGCATACATATATAATACTTGTCTGCCTTCCTCGGCATACTAATAATGCCTCCGTCATTCAAGAGCTCATGTAGCTGTTACAGTTGAGAGGGCGGGACCAAAGAAGCCAGAGCTCAACCCCCCCCCCACAAGCACAACTAGGTGAGTACCCACTATAAGTCTGAATTTTGCTCATTTCTCTCTTAAAACTAAAGGAGCATATACACATTCTCGAGACTTTTAGACTTGTTAAGACCTCACTAAAAATTCACTTACTCAAGAGGTAGAGGAGGAGGTGATATTTGCCCCAGGGGACCTGACTTTAAACCCGAAGGGGAGGGAACGATCAGGGGGAAAGCACCAAGCCACTACGACTATATAGCACAGGGAAGGGGTCAGGATAAGGATTTGGGATGGGACGGGGGAGGGGAAGGAATGGTGCCCAACCACTTGTGGACGGTCGGGGATTGAACGCCGACCTGCATGACGCGAAACCGTCGCTCTAACCGTCCAGCCCAAGCGGTTGGGCACAAGGTCAGGGGATAGAGTAATCACAGAGACACGCTCAGCAAGCAACCCTTCCTCCCAACTAATACGTCTCATTGTGTACGTTTTGGTCCCCAAATGTACAGTAGGGTTAGGTGGGTTGCTTGGGTTTCGTGCGTTTCTGGTTAGGTTAGGTTAGGACGTTGGATTTTTGACGGAGTGGCAGATCAAGCGACCGCTCTGATTCCAGACTTGACATCGATGATTAATTGAATGATAAAGATTAAGCCACCCAAAAGGTGTCACGGGATGAATAGCCCGTAATTGACATCGATTCCCTTGAGTGAATATAACCTCACCCACTAGGCAAAAGGCTAGATAGATATAAAAGCCTAAATAGATAAATGGGGTAGAGAGGGGGGGGGGGGTTAGATCTAGAGGCAAGACTGACTGGCCGAGCTTGAACGTAGGAAGCCTGATGCCAGCTTGGACGAACACACCGTAAGGAAGACCTGGAGTTGGCACAGACTTGGACGAACACACCGTAAGGAAGACCTGGAGCTGGCCAGAGCTTGGACGAACACCACCGTAAGGAAGACCTGGAGCTGGCCAGAGCTTGGACGAACACACCGTAAGGAAGACCTGGAGCTGGCCAGAGCTTGGACGAACACTCCGTAAGGAAGACCTGGAGCTGGCCAGAGCTTGGACGAACACACCGTAAGGAGACTGGATGCCCATGGACGACAACTGGCCTGATGGCACAGCTTGGACGAACACAGCCTGCGGGAACGGTTCCAGACGTGCAAAATTTGAACGATTCGTATTTCAACTATGGAGGAGCGTTAAGTGCGTGTGCGCATGAGCTAAGCCTTAAATGCATGTAACCGCACATGCGTCTCTATCAGTATGCACCGTCTGCTGAACGCGCAGGTGCGCTCGCATGAACAACAAATAGAACAGATCGAAGTTGAAGGGAAGGGAACTATCAGGGAGAAAGCGCCAAGCCATGACGATTATATAGCCCTTGGAAGGGGTCAGGATAAGGATTTGGGATGGGACGGAGGGAAAGGAATGGTGCCCAACCACTTGGGACACCATTCGAAGTTGAAAAAACCCAGTTGGGTCGAGGAAGTGATTAAGAACAACGTCAGTGTCAGATGGAGAAGTTGCTTGAAATGTTGAAG
>WNGS01166643.1:0-11820 GCA_020271785.1 Procambarus virginalis
GAAGATTCAATAAACCAGCGTTGAATGTAATGAAACACCGTTTTATAGGTGAGACCCGGAGGCTCCATGGAGCTATACGGGGCTGGATGTGTATATTTTACACCATGGCAACAGTCAGTCAATGGAGTTCTTGGCCGACCCAGAGGATCACGATCCAGAACCTGGCCCCTCTCAGAGAGTGCACGAGGATGCAAAGTGCTCTATGAACACCCCCATGTAGTACACGAATGCAGTCTATAGCTGCCATCTACCAGGTCAGGCGCACCCTGACAGGTAGGCAATCCCTCATACAAACTACAGCTGGTTACAAATTGTAAACTGAAAGCTGAATGAGCAGGCAGAACTCCTCAATCAGAAACCAAGCAAACAAGCATGACGTCACCACCAGCCGCTAGCCGTTGTCCTGCCGCAGCTCCCCCACTGCCCAGGAGGATGACACGGGGGACGGGTCCATATTATCTTTTTCATACGGCAATTTTTCTGTAATAATTTGGCTGTTTTCCCTATTGAAATTATTTCTTTATTTATTATAAATCTAAGAAGGTACATTTGGGTTCAGGAGATATTCAGAGATATTAGCATTCTTTTATTTAAAGTCTGGTAAAGCTCACATAGCATGCATAGCATTTTGGGTAGGATCCTTAATTCTAACCTAATAAATTTTAAGAAGGGGTAATTTCATGCAAAATTAAACAAAAAAATTTATAGGGTACATTGTAAGAAAGTACTGCATAAAAATACATTATTTTCTTATGGGCACCGATTTTGTGCCTAGCGCCTTCCCCTGTTTGCTCGTTCGGCTTCTTAACATGGCAGCACTTTTTTATGTAAAAATGAAAAAATATCTAATGTGAGTCCCTTATTCTGCCTAGGACATGACAGCTAACCCTCCAGTTTTTTACTAAATATTATGCTCTCAGTTTTGGGGACTTAATCCCCTTGACAAAGGCTAGGAGTTCCTCTCTGAATTTGTTCCTCTCGCTAACGTTATTTGCTGCAAATCCTTCAAAATCTGTCTCATCATCTTCCTCAGGAAATGTCAGACCCCCTTGACCTGATGCCAAAGTTTTTGCCAACCATTTCTTAGTGTTGTCTGTTGTACCTCATCCCATGCACTAGCAATATTCCCGATGAAGTCTGCCTTTATTGTGAAGACTTTATAAAAGATCGTCCTTAATGTTCTAGCTGATTATGAAGGAGTCTGGCAAACATCCTCTTGATGTGTAAGGTCCTCTATCCCTTCGATTTCTGCGGTGCTTCTCCCGTTGTAGGTATGGGGTGCTAAGGAACGTTCCAAATATATTGCCCATTTTACTCGGCTCATCCCCCCTGCTGGATGGATGTTTGAGAACTATTATCTAGTAAGCAGCAAATCTTATGTCTTGCAGGAGCAAATATAAGGCTGCTCATCACCTCGGTACAAGTCTCTAACAAATCTCGGCAACTATTACTCGAGCATCCAACGCACTTGACTGGTCTTATAGAAATCACGGTACTATAGATACCATATTCTAACTCTGGGCCCCGACAACACTTTGGTACCCTACTTCAAATCTCCTGAATGTTAGATTCTTAAGTGTCACTGCACATACTCTCCATGTGTACCTATATATTTTTAAAACTCTGAATTGTAAAGCCAATCCTGACCTCAAAGCGGTCTTAAACGGTGTACTACCAGAAACCCATGGGGCACACACACCAGAAACAAATACCTATTTGAGTATTCACCAAGAGTACGGACTTTAATCAAACTAAGAAATATCATCTACAAATCAAGGGACTCATAATGTGGAATGACCTTCTCAGTCATGTCAAGGGCTGTACCTCTCTCACACCAGTTTAGATGAAAACCGTAAGTAACTACCTAATTACCCCACCCTGTAGCATACTTACCCATAACTGACACAATTCCCATGTGCTTACTATTTTTTAACAATGCTGTTTGATTCCGATACTAACTGGATATTGGCTAATTTCTACCAGTGTTCCCCGTCGTTGTTTTATCTTTATTTTTTCTTTCAATGCAATTTTTACTGTAAGGCTCAATACTAGTAAGTTTAGGTCTAGTAGTTTTTCTTTTGCCCCACCTCACCTTGCCTGAACGCTATGCGTACTAAGGGCCTTAGGTATTGTATGTACTAGCTTCATACATATAATCCATCAGTTTTATGTGTTGTACACAAATGCCTCTATGCTATTGGTACTTCTTACCCTTGAATAGAACATTTGATTTGACTTTTGATATACCGGTATAATCTAATATAATATATCGATCTACGATATATATATATATATATATAATCTATAGTATATATAGTATATATATAGATATAGATATATATATAGTACACCCACACAACAATGGGGCCCATCGCCTTTTACCTTTACGATGCAAATCCGTTCCCAGAGGCGGATCGTATGTCGAAATATTGGAAGTCGAAACGAATTTTCCCATAAGAAATAAGGGATTTGAATTAATCCGATCCCCACCCTCCAAAATATTAACATAAAAATACATTTTATACTGAATACTGTACAATGTTTTTTTTTCTAACTACAATACAGTACCAAAACTTCACCTACCTTTATGGAGGGATTTCGATGGCGTATGGAAGATGGTGATAGAGGGGGGGAGGAGGAGAGGTTGTTACTGTTTGGAAGGGGAGTTCCCCTTCCATTATCACCTCAGGCAGTGATGTTTTCTCTGCGGAGAAAACATCTTCTCTCTCCTACGTTTTGCCTGAATACAACTAGGACCTGGTTGTGGTTCAGTGCTTGTTTGACTCACTACAAATTATTTGTCAAGAGACATTTGTTTTTTCCATTCGATTTAACAATTGTCTGTAATGATACATCACTTTAGCACCCATAATGTCCTTTTTCTTAACCAGTATGGTGGAAAAGCTCGGTACCTCAAGGTACAGTCCTTGCACCACTGCTGTTCCTTATTCTCATATCAGACATAGACAAAAACACAAGTCACAGCTTCGTGTCATCCTTTGCAGATGATACAAAATCAGCATGAAAATTACCTCTGCTGAAGACATTGATAAACTACAAACAGATATTAACAAAGTTTTCGATTGGGCAGCAGAAAATAACATGATGTTTAACGGTGATAAATTCCAGGTACTGTACTCAGATACGGCAAAAATGAGGATCTTAAACATAATACAGGGTACAAAACACAATTGAATCTGCCCATAGTAGGAAAACAGTATGTCAAGGATTTGGGAATAATGATGTCCGACAACCTAACGTTTAGGGAGCATAACCAAGCAAGTATTGCGTCAGCCAGAAAAATGATAGGATGGATTACAAGAACCTTCAAGTCCAGAGATCCCATCACAATGGTTGTACTCTTCAAATCACTTGTGTTGTCCCGTCTTGAGTACTGCTCAGTACTCACTTCCCCCTTCAGAGCAGGAGAGATTGCTGAAATTGAGGGAATACTGTACAGAGAACATATACGGCACGCATAGACGAGATAAAGCACCTAAATTATTGGGATCGTCTCAAATCTCTCCAAATGTACTCACTAGAAAGGAGACGAGAGAGATACCAAATAATATACACATGGAAAATACTGGAGGGACAGGTCCCAAATCTGCACAGTAAAATAACAACGAACTGGAGTGAACGATATGGAAGAAAATGCAGAATAGAACCAGTGAAGAGCAGAGGTGCCATGGGCACAATCAGAGAACACTGCATGAACATCAAAGGTCCACGGTTGTTCAACGTCCTACCAGTGAGCATCAGAAATATTACAGGAACAACCGTGGACATCTTCAATAGGAAACTAGATTGTTTCCTTCAAGGAGTGCCGGACCAACCGGGCTGTGGTGGGTATGTAGGCCTGCGGGCCGCTCCAAGCAACAGCCTGGTGGACCAAACTCTCACAAGTCAAGTCTGGCCTCGGGCCGGGCTTGGGGAGTAGAAGAACTCCCAGAACCCCATCAACCAGGTATCAACCAGGTCCCGGTTGACATTAGCTTACAAACTGGCGCTAGGCAGCCAGCGCTGTGAGGTCCAGGACCCTCCCCTCCCCCTCTTGGGGAGGGGAGGGTCAAGCGGTGTGGCAGTAAAGTGTGATGTTTGCTTGTTTCCTTGGGATTATAGAGAGTTTCTACCTCTCTGTTCAGTTTTTTGTTTAGTTTCTTACCATGTGGGGTTTGTTTTGTTATGCCTACCTTTCTGGGTGCCTAACCATGGTCGATGGCAGATAAGGAAAAACCCCAACCACAGGGGGGCTTTTCCAGGGCCATTACTCCCGGAAACCTCTCTGAAGGGGCCAGGTTCTGGCTCATGGTCCCTGGTAGGTCTGAACTCCATAGCTAATGTCCCGGTCTAATATAACATACATTAGCTCGATAAGCTCCAGAGAGCTGTAGGGGCTCCCCACAGAAAAGTTGTTGTAACTTTTATATACAGTATACTTCTACCTTTAAACAGTTTTATACAATTTACCATTTCATTCTAAAATCTTTCCAATCATTTCGTATTTCAAATTTATGAAAGACTTGCCTGCTTGTGGAGGTCCTGGTTGTGGGGGATGAAGGGGTGGCAGCAGCAGCAGCAGGGGTGTCTCCCACTAGGGAGGACCACCTGTTGTTTTCATTAATAGGGGACGATAGGCTAGGTTTGTCACTGGTGGGTGACAATAGGCTAGGTTTGTCACTGGTGGGTGACAATAGGCTAGGTGTGTCACGAGTAGGGGACAATTGGCTAGATGTGTCACAGGTAAGGGACAGTAGGATAGGTGCGTCACTGGTGGGTGACAATAGGCTAGGTGTGTCATTGGTGGGGGATATTAGGCTAGGTATGTCACGAGTAGGAGAGGACCAGCTACGTGAATCACGAGCAGGAGAGTGCCAACTACGAGCATCATGGTTAGGGGAGGAAGAACTATGACTGCCGTGAGTTGGAGAGTACCAACCATCTTTGTTTCTAGTTGGGGAAGATAGGCTCCGAGACTCTCGATCACCATGAAGGAGAGACCAACCATGAGTGTCAAAGGCACTGTGAGTATCTTGCACACTGGTAGAAATGTTGTAAGTATCATTGCTGGTCGAAGAACAATGGTTATCTGGGGACGCAGTGTTCCTGGAAGGGCTATCACGAGTTGGAGTAGAACACCTATGATTATCTTTAGAAAGACTTTCCCGAGCAAGGATCAAGTCCCTTGCTGGCGAGGACCACCTGTTTCCTTCTCGTGATGTGGTCTCCCTGGTGGACCAAGATGCCTTTCTCAGAATTGGAGATGCAGACCCAATTGACAGTGGTTTATTTATTGATGACTGCCATGACCATCTGCCCTCAGAAGCTCTCTTGGGTGATGGAGAACCAAGCTTTGTTAACTCAAGATCTAACTTAGTCAAACTAGTGCCATGACCAGAACATCCTTCACCTATCCTGTTATCTCTAAATTCTGTTTCTGGGGACTTCTCCCTTGAATTATATCCACTTTTGTCTATATCAGCAAACCCAATGCTGAACTCAAAATCAGGTGATTCACTACCAGTTCCATCCATTCTTATTGAGTCTGGTAAAGATATTCCTATCCCTAGTGCTGCTGCCCCTAGACTAGAACCCTTCTTTGTAGATGAAGTGGAGGTTCCCATCAGTGCCTGCATCTGTAGCTCAGCTGCCGAGAAGGGATCATAAGGAGAGTCCCCAAGTCTGCAGACGGAGGATAATCTTGTCAGAGATGATGCTGACAATATGGTCAAAACTTGGAAAGGCAGTTTAATAGAAAAGGCACAGTAATCCCAGTTGCTAGTATTCTACATGACTGGAGAAAGAGTTAGGCAGTTTAATAGAAAAGGCTCAGTAATCCCAGTTGCTAGTATTTTGCATAACTGGAGAAAGGGTTAGACAGACAGTTTAAGGACCAAGCTCAAGATGAATGCTACAGGTTTCACATACTTACACGCATAAAAATATAGATACTGTACAAGGATTGCATATCAAAGCCTAAGGTTTTACACCACTAATGCATAAAAATCATGAAGCTTCACAAGAACAAGGACATATACCTGTGATTAAATGAAACTTTCAGAAATTATGTACATTTCTAGGATTAGGAGGTCAGGACAATTTTATTAACCTTAAATCTTATTTAAATGTATTCATGAATATTAATATACAAAAACATTTATCTATACTACTGTGCATAAAACTATCCTGTCATCCATAGAGCGACTGAAAGTGTGCAACATGAAGCATGCATGCAATGCTAGAGAAGTTAAGAAAGTTAAAACTAGAAACTAAATTCTGGCACAACATCAACACAAAACTGAGGATTTTTCTCGATACCCGAAGATGTTACCTTTTCTGGAGTCCTGACTTGGAGGGGGCAAGTTTCTTCATTTTGCCGATAGCTTTCCTGTGTTCACTAGTAGCTCTCTCACCTCCCATACTCTGTGATCCTATTAGTGACTTAAACATGACATAGTCTCTTCTTGAGATGATTACCCCATCACCACTGTCAATTCCATTCACTGGTATAAGAGCCATAGGTTTAGGATGTCTGTGTTCTCTCTTAGGACTCCTAGAGCGAGACACATGTTGTTTGTTCTCAGCCTCGACACTCTTGTTTATCTTCACATAACTCCTGCTCTTGCCATCACTCTCTCTATTATTATTACCTGGTCCTTTTTCACTTCTTTCCCTTGATCTTGATTGTTTTCTTTCTTGTGGAAAATTATGAATATTTCCTTCATTTTTTCTTTCATTTGATAGTCTTCTCCTTCCATCATTATCACAAGAGTCCCCAGCTTCCTCTCTCTTGCGACGGAGAAGCTCTCTTACGCTCTCTCTGTTGGCGCTTTTGATATTTTGTAATCTACTTGAACCTGAAAATGGCAATTCTCCATTCACCTCAAAACTTCTGTCTATCTTGGCAAAAGGATGAGATTCATGTAGATTATTAACTTCTCCCCACGAATTAATATATTCACTACGTTCTTCTTTCTTTATTGTATACTTTCCCCCCTCCCACTTTTCGTCTTCGAAATGTACAGATCTTGGTCGACCAAGACTTGTCTCCACATTCTCATCATCTCCACTCACAGATGTAGATGACTTGAGAAAGTTCTCCTCCGTTGGTATATCTATATCTTCTTCACTTTCACAGTTAAATTCAAGTTCATTTAAGATTTCATTGTCACTCTCCTCCTGCCGATTATTTGAACACTTTCTAGATTTGTCAACCCTGAGATCGTAATCATCATAGCTACCTTTCTCCTCCTCAGAGTCTGCTCTCCCCACTCCAGACTCCCTCGTCTTATCTTGGGTCTTCTTTAAGTCATCCTCTGCACACACTCTCCTCCTGCACCTTGGGTCTTCCTCCATAATAACTGAATTTTCTGGGGCTTCCATTATTCTCTCATATTTGTCTTGATATATCAAATCTGTCTGATGCACTTTCTTTTTTCTTTCATTTATCTTTTCTTTTTCCACTTTACTGTGTCCACAAGACAAGGAGAGAAGGCAGAACCAAGACAAGGAGAGAGAGAAGTTAGTTATTAATAGGGTTAGTTTATAACAACAATTTATTTTGTAGAGGTTTGTAAGATTAAAACATGTCATATACAAATAATGTAGCATTGAGTTAAGTAAATATTAAGAATAAATATTAAACTAACACAAAAGACATAAATGGTTAATTTTGTTAATAGAGCATGCATACATGTGTCTGTATGTGAGTATATGTAACTACCTAAGTGTAGTTACCTAAGTTGTATGTAATTACCTAAGTGTAGTTACCTAAGTGAAGTTACTTAAGTGTAGTTACCTAAGTGTAGTTGCAGGATGAGAGCTACGCTCGTCATGTCCCGTCTTCCCAGCACTCTTTGTCATATAACGCTTTGAAACTACTGACAGTTTTGGCTACCACCACCTTCTCACTTAACTTGTTCCAACCGTCTACCACTCTGTTTGCGAAAGTAAATTTTTTATATTTCTTTGGCAGTTTTGTTTAGTTAGTTTAAATCTATGACCTCTTGTTCTTGATGTTCAAGGTCTCAGGAATTCTTCCCATTCAATTTTGTTAATTCCTGTTACTATTTTGTACATAGCGATCAAATCACCACTTTTTCATGACTTCTAGTTTTGGCATATTTAATGCCTCTACCTCTCCTCGTAGCTCTTGTCCTTCAGTTCCAGCAGCCATTTAGTTGCATGTTTTTGCACCTTTTCCAGTTTCTTGATGTGTATCTTAAGATATGGGCACCATACAACTGCTGCATATTCCAGTTTTGGTCTAGCAGAGGTCATGAACAATTTCTTGAGTATTTCACCATCCATATTTTAAAAGTAAGTCTGAAATTGGAAAGTGTAGCATAGGCTCCTTGCACAATGCTCTTTCTGGGGGGAGCCCCGTCGGCTCCCCGGAGCTATCCAGGCTGAATGGATATGTATGACTTTCTGGCATCAGTCAAAGTGCTAGAAGTTCTTGCCTACCGGGGACCACGAGCCAGAACCTGGCCCCCTCAGAGAGGCACGAGGAGCAATGGCCTATAGAAACCCCTTGTGGTTGGGAGCATTCTATGTCTGCCATCGACTGGGATAGGCACCCAGAAAGGTAGGCGCCCCAAAACAAACCCCTATTCTGGTAAAAATATTGCTACCAAAAGCCGAACGAGTGGACAGAACTCCCCAAACAAAATGATCAAACTAGCATGACGTCATCACGTCGCTGCGCCACCGTCTGTGCAACACCCCCCCCCCCTCTCTGGGAGGGGGAAGGGGGAGCCCCAGACCCTCCACGCCGGCGATCCAACTGGCAGTTCTTGGCTGATGGGATTACTGGCTGGTCGAAGGCGGGCAATGGTGCGAGTTCAGCGCACTGGGAGTCGGTACGGTTTCTCGCAAGTGTCTGTTCTAGACCACACTTGCAGGTCGACTAGTTATTATTCGCAACTCTGCTGCTTCTATGCTCGGGCAATACCTCGGCGTTCTCCAAAGGTTGGCTGGCATATCAACTGGAAGTTTGAAACGGTTTGAGTTCCATGATTGGTTCTCCGTAGAGCTTTGCTTCTCTCGTTAGGCTAATGCGTTTGGAGCAAGTATCTTATTGGGATAATCTGCTCACTCCACCACCCTTGTTCACTGCTCCATCCTTGTTTACTCTTCCCCGCTTGGCGGGATTGAGTCAATGGCTCCTAAAAGGGGTGTTTGGTGTGGTGTGTTTGGTCACTTTGCATGGGTCTTCAGTGACTTTTGTCCCTGTCTTTTGTTCTTTGTTGTCCTGTGGGGCTTTGGCCCGCATTTCGGAGCTTTTGGTTTCGTTGTCGACACCAGGGTCTTTTCCCTCTCAGGACACTCATTCCTTGCCTAACTTCAGTGCCTGACTGCACCCTGCTGTCCATGAGGTCCATCGGGTATGTTTGCCCTCCTCTACACATTTTGTGGTTGGTCGTGTGCCTTACTTCCCAGCCGCTCCTTGGGCCGTATTTGGGGCTTTTCTTACCTATTTCCGTTTTTCCTCCTCCCATGCTCCACCTATTTGTGTATCTGGGTCAGTGCTTCTGTCCTATCCTGTTGTTTGGTGCTCAGGTGGGCCTCTGTCCATGTTCAGTTCCCTGCTTTTGAACTTCTCCGGTGTTCCGTTTTGGTACCGAGTTCCTGCGATTTTCTGTGTGACTTCCTGTAGGCTTCGGTGTTGCGCTGTCTGTGAGGGGTTGTGGACTTTTGGTCTGCCGCTCCTGCCTTTCTGGTTCCTTTTCTTGGAACCGGGTTTGCTGGGTTCCAGTCCTGGCTCCGGTTTTTCTTTGTTCCTTTTCTGGAACTGGTGTGTTTGGTTTCCTGCGGTTCACGTCCTGGGTAGTTCTCCTCTTGGCTGCCTCTGGGATGCGTGCGTCTTTCTTCCCTGCTGGAGCTGGTTATCTTGCTCCTTTGGGTTGCGGGGTCGCAGTTTTTCGATTCGCATTTTGCGCCTTTGTTTGTGGTGCTAGTTTCTCATCATTTGTGTCGGCACTGGTGGGTTCCTTATTGGTCTCCCACCTGCATGTTTCATCTCGGGGGCGGTGTGTGGTTTTCCTGGCGGTCCTTCCGGTTTCCTATCACTGCGAAGGGTCCTTCGGCCTTTGATAGGGTTGACTTGTCTTCCCTTCGGGGTTGTTCCGGGTCCATCGTCTGGGCTCGTGACCTGTGACCTCGTATTGGGTGGTGCTAGCGGAGCTGCTCCTGCTTGTGTTCGGTGTTGCGGTTCCTTCTGCTCCGTTCCACTTGCTGTCCTGGCCGTTGTTCCCCTCTGGCCTGCTCTTGAGTTCTGGTGCTGTCCTGGTAGTTGGCCTGGGTTCTTCTCTTCCTTTTTCTTCTCGTTTTGGTTTTTGTGGTCTTGGTTTTTAGGTTAGGGCGCGTGGCATCCGCCTCCCGTTTCCTTCCCTGTTTTCCATATCTGTGGTGAGGTAGTTCCTGGGAGCCGACAGAGCTCCCCCCAGAAAACCAGCGTTGAATGTAATGAAACGCCATTTTCTGGACGAGTCCCAGAGGCTCTCCGGCATCCCTCCCTCCCTCCGGTCGGCGGCGTTTTTCATGTATTTTGACATCCAGCCTAAGAACTGCCAGTTGGATCGCCGGCGTGGAGGGTCTGGGGCTCCCCCCTTCCCCCTCCCGGGGAGAGGGGGTTGCGCAGACGGTGGCGCAGCAACGTGATGACGTCATGCCAGTTAGATAATTTTGTTTGGGGAGTTCTGTCCACTCATTCGGCTTTCGGTAGCAATATTTTTACCAGAATAGGGGTTTGTTTTAGGGCGCCTACCTTTCTGGGTGCCTATCCCGGTCGATGGCAGACATAGAATGCTCCCAACCACAAGGGGGTTTCTATAGGCCATTGCTCCTCGTGCCTCTCTGAGATGGCCAGGTTCTGGCTCGTGGTCTCCGGTAGGCAAGAACTCCTAGTACTTTGACTGATGCGAGAAAGTTATACATATCCATTCTGCCTGGATAGCTCCAGGGAGCCTCCGGGACTCACCCAAAAAATGTCGTTTCATTACATTAAACGCTGGTTTTATGGGGTCATCAGGTGACCATTTTCTATTTAGAACCATCCCTATATCTCTTTCTTTATCATAATTTTTTAAGATATTTCACATAATTTATAGGTTGTGTGGGGTAAATGTTCTCTTATTCCACATTCCATAACATGGCATTTATTCACATTAAATTCCATTTACCAAGTGATGCTCCATATACTTATTTTGTCCAGGCCTTCTTGAAGGGCATAACAATCATCTAAGTTTCTTATCTTCCCTATTATTTTAGCATCATCAGCAAACATATTCAAATAATTCTGTATTCCACTAAATAGATCGTTTATGTAGACAATGAACATTACTGGTGCAAGAACTGAATCCTGTGGTACTCCACATAGGTGACATTTCTCCGGTATGATACATTGCCTTTGATTACTGCCATCATTTATCTGTCAGAAAATTTTTCAGCCAAGTTAAAAGACTCCCTGTCACTCCTCCAATATGTTCCCGTTTTCAAAACAACCTCTTATGTGGAACTCTGTCATAAACCTTTTTTAGGTCCAGACAGATGCAGTCAACCCAACCATTTCTTTCCTGTAAAATCTCTGTAGCTCTATCATAGAAACTAAGTAAATTCATTACACAGGAACTTCCAGATCAAAAACGATACTGTCTGCTTGTTATTATATAATTTTTCTCCAGGTGTTCTACACGTTTAGTTTAAATATATTTTCCAATATTTTGACTATTACACTTGTTAATGATACAGGTCTATAATTGAGGGGTCTTCCCTGCTGCCACTTTTGTAGATTGGAATTATGTTAGCCTTTTTCAAACA
>WNGS01166643.1:17959-49128 GCA_020271785.1 Procambarus virginalis
CTCGCAAGACTCTGGGTCAAGATGTCAGTGACCCAACAGGCAGCATGATGTAGCCCCTTCAAAGCTGGAGAAATTGCTGACCTGGAGAGCGTGCAGAGATCCTTTACTGCTAGAATCCACTCGGTAAAACATCTAAACTATTGGGACTGACTAAAGAGCCTAAATCTGTACTCCCTTGAGCGCAGGCGGGAGAGATACATAATAATTTACACATGGAAAATATTAGAGGGGCTGGTCCCAAACCTGCACACAGAAATAACATCACATGAGACCAGAAGACATGGCAGGATGTGCAGAATACCCCCGTTGAAAAACAGGTGCAACTGGTACTCTGAGAGAGAACTCTATCAACATCAGGGCCCGAGACTGTTCAACACGCTCCCGCTACACATAAGGGGCATAACTGGCAAACCCTCACAGTGTTCAAGAGAGAACTGGATAAGCACCTCCAAAGGATACCTGATCAACCAGGCTGTGACTCATACGTCAGGCTGCGAGCAGCCACGTCCAACAGCCTGGTTGATCAGTCCAGCAACCAGGAGGCCTGGTCGATGACCGGGCCGCAGGGACGCTAAGCCCCGGAAGCACCTCAAGGTAACCTCAAGGTAGGTAAAAAGAGGTGACTGTCACCCTGAGACAAGGGAACATCAACCAATGAACCCCGCACAAGATGGAATGGAACCCGGCAGACACATCCAGTGGTCCACCGAACACTGAGCCCTGACAGGGTTTTCCAGGGCCCGTAGGCTGACTGCTATAGGAAGCCTGGGCAAGGTGTTGCTAACCAGTTAACACCCAAAGCTAACAAGGGGTAGATGACAACACTGAAAACCCCTGCGACGTGTACAATCATGGGGGCCTAGCAGAGGGCCACCAAACACTACCAGTGGAACTATAGCCACACTAGGCAGATCCCCACCAGTCAAATGAAAATAAAAACAAAAGAAAAACCCTGCAAAAGTACACTGTCCCCAGAGGCAACAGGAACCAGTCGCTGCATAGGTAGCAGGTCGTGCAACACCTTGACGCCCTAACCAGCACAATACCAGTCCCTACTCAGGGCCAAACAAGGGCCCCAAGCTCCAGTTGGCCCCAAGGGCAAGGTAAGTGCCGAGCAGCAAGAACCTCTACGGGAATGGTACCCGAACGCCCCAGGGAAGATAACCCTGTCACGCAGGGGCAGTACTCACAGGGCTCTTAGGAAAGGAAGCCCCCTAAGCGCATGCAGCCCCAGTACTGATGAGAAACACCTGGCCACCGCACAACACAAAACACAGCAGTGAGCACCACGAAGGCAAACACCCTTTAGGAAACTGAGGCCAGAGAAGCGTCTGTCCCACATAATAAAAGTATTTGAGAGAGTGATCAGGAGTCAGGTCACTAGATTCATGGAAACCAATGACCTCCACAATCCAGGACAACATGGATTTAGAGCAGGAAGATCATGCCTCTCACAGCTACTTGACCACTATGACAAAATCACTGAGGCATTAGAGGAAAAACATAATGCAGATGCCGTATACATAGATTTTGCAAAGGCATTCGACAAATGTGACCATGGAGTGATTGCACACAAAATGAGGTCAATGGGTATAACTGGTAAAGTAGGATGCTGGATACTCAACTTCCTGTCGAAAGAACACAAAGAGTAACAGTCAATCAAGTAAAATCGAGTCCGAGCGCAGTTAAAAGCTCGGTACCTCAAGGTACAGTCCTTGCACCACTGCTGTTCCTTATTCTCATATCAGACATAGACAAAAACACAAGTCACAGCTTCGTGTCATCCTTTGCAGATGATACAAAAATCAGCATGAAAATTACCTCTGCTGAAGACATTGATAAACTACAAACAGATATTAACAAAGTTTTCGATTGGGCAGCAGAAAATAACATGATGTTTAACGGTGATAAATTCCAGGTACTCAGATACGGCAAAAATGAGGATCTTAAACATAATACAGGGTACAAAACACAATTGAATCTGCCCATAGTAGGAAAACAGCATGTCAAGGATTTGGGAATAATGATGTCCGACAACCTAACGTTTAGGGAGCATAACCAAGCAAGTATTGCGTCAGCCAGAAAAATGATAGGATGGATTACAAGAACCTTCAAGTCCAGAGATCCCATCACAATGGTTGTACTCTTCAAATCACTTGTGTTGTCCCGTCTTGAGTACTGCTCAGTACTCACTTCCCCCTTCAGAGCAGGAGAGATTGCTGAAATTGAGGGAATACTGTACAGAGAACATATACGGCACGCATAGACGAGATAAAGCACCTAAATTATTGGGATCGTCTCAAAGCTCTCCAAATGTACTCACTAGAAAGGAGACGAGAGAGATACCAAATAATATACACATGGAAAATACTGGAGGGACAGGTCCCAAATCTGCACAGTAAAATAACAACGAACTGGAGTGAACGATATGGAAGAAAATGCAGAATAGAACCAGTGAAGAGCAGAGGTGCCATGGGCACAATCAGAGAACACTGCATGAACATCAAAGGTCCACGGTTGTTCAACGTCCTACCAGTGAGCATCAGAAATATTACAGGAACAACCGTGGACATCTTCAATAGGAAACTAGATTGTTTCCTTCAAGGAGTGCCGGACCAACCGGGCTGTGGTGGGTATGTGGGCCTGCGGGCCGCTCCAAGCAACAGCCTGGTGGACCAAACTGTCACAAGTCAAGTCTGGCCTCGGGCCGGGCTTGGGGAGTAGAAGAACTCCCAGAACCCCATCAACCAGGTATCAACCAGGTCCCGGTTGACATTAGCTTACAAACTGGCGCTAGGCAGCCAGCGCTGTGAGGTCCAGGACCCTCCCCTTCCCCTCTTGGGGAGCGGAGGGTCAAGCGGTGTGGCAGTAAAGTGTGATGTTTGCTTGTTTCCTTGGGATTATAGAGAGTTTCTACCTCTCTGTTCAGTTTTTTGTTTAGTTTCTTACCATGTGGGGTTTGTTTTGTTATGCCTACCTTTCTGGGTGCCTAACCTTGGTCGATGGCAGATAAGGAAAAACCCCAACCACAGGGGGGCTTTCCAGGGCCATTACTCCCGGAAACCTCTCTGAAGGGGCCAGGTTCTGGCTCATGGTCCCTGGTAGGTCTGAACTCCATAGCTAATGTCCCGGTCTAATATAACATACGTTAGCTCGATAAGCTCCAGAGAGCTGCAGGGGCTCCCCACAGAAAAGTTGTTGTAACTTTTATATACAGTATACTTCTGCCTTTAAACAGTTTTATACAATTTACCATTTCATTCTAAAATCTTTCCAATCATTTCGTATTTCAAATTTATGAAAGACTTGCCTGCTTGTGGAGGTCCTGGTTGTGGGGGATGAAGGGGTGGCAGCAGCAGCAGCAGGGGTGTCTCCCACTAGGGAGGACCACCTGTTGTTTTCATTAATAGGGGACGATAGGCTAGGTTTGTCACTGGTGGGTGACAATAGGCTAGGTTTGTCACTGGTGGGTGACAATAGGCTAGGTGTGTCACGAGTGGGGGACAATTGGCTAGACGTGTCACAGGTAAGGGACAGTAGGATAGGTGCGTCACTGGTGGGTGACAGTAGGCTAGGTGTGTCATTGGTGGGGGATATTAGGCTAGGTATGTCACGAGTAGGAGAGGACCAGCTACGTGAATCACGAGCAGGAGAGTGCCAACTACGAGCATCATGGTTAGGGGAGGAAGAACTATGACTGCCGTGAGTTGGAGAGTACCAACCATCTTTGTTTCTAGTTGGGGAAGATAGGCTCCGAGACTCTCGATCACCATGAAGGAGAGACCAACCATGAGTGTCAAAGGCACTGTGAGTATCTTGCACACTGGTAGAAATGTTGTAAGTATCATTGCTGGTCGAAGAACAATGGTTATCTGGGGACACAGTGTTCCTGGAAGGGCTATCACGAGTTGGAGTAGAACACCTATGATTATCTTTAGAAAGACTTTCCCGAGCAAGGATTAAGTCCCTTGCTGGCGAGGACCACCTGTTTCCTTCTCGTGATGTGGTCTCCCTGGTGGACCAAGATGCCTTTCTCAGAATTGGAGATGCAGACCCAATTGACAGTGGTTTATTTATTGATGACTGCCATGACCATCTGCCCTCAGAAGCTCTCTTGGGTGATGGAGAACCAAGCTTTGTTAACTCAAGATCTAACTTAGTCAAACTAGTGCCATGACCAGAACATCCTTCACCTATCCTGTTATCTCTAAATTCTGTTTCTGGGGACTTCTCCCTTGAATTATATCCACTTTTGTCTATATCAGCAAACCCAATGCTGAACTCAAAATCAGGTGATTCACTACCAGTTCCATCCATTCTTATTGAGTCTGGTAAAGATATTCCTATCCCTAGTGCTGCTGCCCCTAGACTAGAACCCTTCTTTGTAGATGAAGTGGAGGTTCCCATCAGTGCCTGCATCTGTAGCTCAGCTGCCGAGAAGGGATCATAAGGAGAGTCCCCAAGTCTGCAGAGGGAGGATAATCTTGTCAGAGATGATGCTGACAATATGGTCAAAACTTGGAAAGGCAGTTTAATAGAAAAGGCACAGTAATCCCAGTTGCTAGTATTCTACATGACTGGAGAAAGAGTTAGGCAGTTTAATAGAAAAGGCTCAGTAATCCCAGTTGCTAGTATTTTGCATAACTGGAGAAAGGGTTAGACAGACAGTTTAAGGACCAAGCTCAAGATGAATGCTACAGGTTTCACATACTTACACGCATAAAAATATAGATACTGTACAAGGATTGCATATCAAAGCCTAAGGTTTTACACCACTAATGCATAAAAATCATGAAGCTTCACAAGAACAAGGACATATACCTGTGATTAAATGAAACTTTCAGAAATTATGTACATTTCTAGGATTAGGAGGTCAGGACAATTTTATTAACCTTAAATCTTATTTAAATGTATTCATGAATATTAATATACAAAAACATTTATCTATACTACTGTGCATAAAACTATCCTGTCATCCATAGAGCGACTGAAAGTGTGCAACATGAAGCATGCATGCAATGCTAGAGAAGTTAAGAAAGATAAAACTAGAAACTAAATTCTGGCACAACATCAACACAAAACTGAGGATTTTTCTCGATATCCGAAGATGTTACCTTTTCTGGAGTCCTGACTTGGAGGGGGCAAGTTTCTTCATTTTGCCGATAGCTTTCCTGTGTTCACTAGTAGCTCTCTCACCTCCCATACTCTGTGATCCTATTAGTGACTTAAACATGACATAGTCTCTTCTTGAGATGATTACCCCATCACCACTGTCAATTCCATTCACTGGTATAAGAGCCATAGGTTTAGGATGTCTGTGTTCTCTCTTAGGACTCCTAGAGCGAGACACATGTTGTTTGTTCTCAGCCTCGACACTCTTGTTTATCTTCACATAACTCCTGCTCTTGCCATCACTCTCTCTATTATTATTACCTGGTCCTTTTTCACTTCTTTCCCTTGATCTTGATTGTTTTCTTTCTTGTGGAAAATTATGAATATTTCCTTCATTTTTTCTTTCATTTGATAGTCTTCTCCTTCCATCATTATCACAAGAGTCCCCAGCTTCCTCTCTCTTGCGACGGAGAAGCTCTCTTACGCTCTCTCTGTTGGCGCTTTTGATATTTTGTAATCTACTTGAACCTGAAAATGGCAATTCTCCATTCACCTCAAAACTTCTGTCTATCTTGGCAAAAGGATGAGATTCATGTAGATTATTAACTTCTCCCCACGAATTAATATATTCACTACGTTCTTCTTTCTTTATTGTATACTTTCCCCCCTCCCACTTTTCGTCTTCGAAATGTACAGATCTTGGTCGACCAAGACTTGTCTCCACATTCTCATCATCTCCACTCACAGATGTAGATGACTTGAGAAAGTTCTCCTCCGTTGGTATATCTATATCTTCTTCACTTTCACAGTTAAATTCAAGTTCATTTAAGATTTCATTGTCACTCTCTTCCTGCCGATTATTTGAACACTTTCTAGATTTGTCAACCCTGAGATCGTAATCATCATAGCTACCTTTCTCCTCCTCAGAGTCTGCTCTCCCCACTCCAGACTCCCTCGTCTTATCTTGGGTCTTCTTTAAGTCATCCTCTGCACACACTCTCCTCCTGCACCTTGGGTCTTCCTCCATAATAACTGAATTTTCTGGGGCTTCCATTATTCTCTCATATTTGTCTTGATATATCAAATCTGTCTGATGCACTTTCTTTTTTCTTTCATTTATCTTTTCTTTTTCCACTTTACTGTGTCCACAAGACAAGGAGAGAAGGCAGAACCAAGACAAGGAGAGAGAGAAGTTAGTTATTAATAGGGTTAGTTTATAACAACAATTTATTTTGTAGAGGTTTGTAAGATTAAAACATGTCATATACAAATAATGTAGCATTGAGTTAAGTAAATATTAAGAATAAATATTAAACTAACACAAAAGACATAAATGGTTAATTTTGTTAATAGAGCATGCATACATGTGTCTGTATGTGAGTATATGTAATTACCTAAGTGTAGTTACCTAAGTTGTATGTAATTACCTAAGTGTAGTTACCTAAGTGAAGTTACTTAAGTGTAGTTACCTAAGTGTAGTTGCAGGATGAGAGCTACGCTCGTCATGTCCCGTCTTCCCAGCACTCTTTGTCATATAACGCTTTGAAACTACTGACAGTTTTGGCTACCACCACCTTCTCACTTAACTTGTTCCAACCGTCTACCACTCTGTTTGCGAAAGTAAATTTTTTATATTTCTTTGGCAGTTTTGTTTAGTTAGTTTAAATCTATGACCTCTTGTTCTTGATGTTCAAGGTCTCAGGAATTCTTCCCATTCAATTTTGTTAATTCCTGTTACTATTTTGTACATAGCGATCAAATCACCACTTTTTCATGACTTCTAGTTTTGGCATATTTAATGCCTCTACCTCTCCTCGTAGCTCTTGTCCTTCAGTTCCAGCAGCCATTTAGTTGCATGTTTTTGCACCTTTTCCAGTTTCTTGATGTGTATCTTAAGATATGGGCACCATACAACTGCTGCATATTCCAGTTTTGGTCTAGCAGAGGTCATGAACAATTTCTTGAGTATTTCACCATCCATATTTTAAAAGTAAGTCTGAAATTGGAAAGTGTAGCATAGGCTCCTTGCACAATGCTCTTTCTGGGGGGAGCCCCGTCGGCTCCCCGGAGCTATCCAGGCTGAATGGATATGTATGACTTTCTGGCATCAGTCAAAGTGCTAGAAGTTCTTGCCTACCGGGACCACGAGCCAGAACCTGGCCCCCTCAGAGAGGCACGAGGAGCAATGGCCTATAGAAACCCCTTGTGGTTGGGAGCATTCTATGTCTGCCATCGACTGGGATAGGCACCCAGAAAGGTAGGCGCCCCAAAACAAACCCCTATTCTGGTAAAAATATTGCTACCAAAAGCCGAACGAGTGGACAGAACTCCCCAAACAAAATGATCAAACTAGCATGACGTCATCACGTCGCTGCGCCACCGTCTGTGCAACACCCCCCCCTCTCTGGGAGGGGAAGGGGGAGCCCCAGACCCTCCACGCCGGCGATCCAACTGGCAGTTCTTGGCTGATGGGATTACTGGCTGGTCGAAGGCGGGCAATGGTGCGAGTTCAGCGCACTGGGAGTCGGTACGGTTTCTCGCAAGTGTCTGTTCTAGACCACACTTGCAGGTCGACTAGTTATTATTCGCAACTCTGCTGCTTCTATGCTCGGGCAATACCTCGGCGTTCTCCAAAGGTTGGCTGGCATATCAACTGGAAGTTTGAAACGGTTTGAGTTCCATGATTGGTCCTCCGTAGAGCTTTGCTTCTCTCGTTAGGCTAATGCGTTTGGAGCAAGTATCTTATTGGGATAATCTGCTCACTCCACCACCCTTGTTCACTGCTCCATCCTTGTTTACTCTTCCCCGCTTGGCGGGATTGAGTCGATGGCTCCTAAAAGGGGTGTTTGGTGTGGTGTGTTTGGTCACTTTGCATGGGTCTTCAGTGACTTTTGTCCCTGTCTTTTGTTCTTTGTTGTCCTGTGGGGCTTTGGCCCGCATTTCGGAGCTTTTGGTTTCGTTGTCGACACCAGGGTCTTTTCCCTCTCAGGACACTCATTCCTTGCCTAACTTCAGTGCCTGACTGCACCCTGCTGTCCATGAGGTCCATCGGGTATGTTTGCCCTCCTCTACACATTTTGTGGTTGGTCGTGTGCCTTACTTCCCGCCGCTCCTTGGGCCGTATTTGGGGTTTTTCTTACCTATTTCCATTTTTCCTCCCCCATGCTCCACTATTTGTAATTACCTAAGTGTATTTACAGGATGAGAGCTACGCTCGTGGTGTCCCGTCTTCCAGCACTCTTTGTCATATAACGCTTTGAAACTACTGACGGTCTTGGCCTCCACCACCTTCTCACTTAACTGTTCCACCGTCTACCACTCTGTTTACAAAACTGAATTTTCGTATATTTCTCCGGCAGCTTTGTTTCGTTAGTTTAATCTATGACCTCTTGTTCTTGAAGTTCCGGTCTCAGGAATTCTTCCCTATCAATTTTATCGATTCCTGTTACTATTTTGAATGTAGTGATCATATCACCTCTTTTTCTTCTATCTTCTAGTTTTTGCATGTTTAATGCCTTTAATCTCTCCTCATAGCTCTTGTCCTTCAGTTCTGGGAGCCACTTAGTGGCATGTCGTTGTACCTTTTCCAGTTTGTTGATGTGCTTCTTAAGATATGGGCACCATACAACCGCTGCATATTCCAGCTTTGGTCTAATAAAAGTCGTGAACAATTTCTTTAGTATTTCTCCATCCATGTATTTAAAAGCAATTCTGAAGTTAGAAAGTGTAGCATAGGCTCCTCGCACAATGTTCTTATGTGGTCCTCAGGTGACAGTTTTCTATCTAAAACCACCCCTAGATCCTTTTCTTTATCAGAATTCTTTAAAGATTTCTCACATAATTTATAGGTTGTGCGGGGTCTATGTTCTCCAATTCCACATTTCATAACATGGCATTTATTCACATTAAATTCCATTTGCCAAGTGTTGCTCCAATACTTATTTTGTCCAGGTCTTCTTGAAGGGCATGACAATCATCTAGGTTTCTTATCTTCCCTATTATCTTAGCATCATCAGCAAACATGTTCATGTAATTCTGTATTCCCACTGGTAGATCGTTTATGTAGACAATGAACATTACCGGTGCAAGAACGGAACCCTGAGGTACTCCACTCGTGACATTCCTCCAATCCGATACCTTGCCTCTGATCGTGGCCCTCATTTTTCTGTCAGTTAGGAAATTTTTCATCCATGCTAGTAGCTTACCTGTCACTCCTCCAATATGTTCCAGTTTCCAGAACAACCTCTTATGGGGAACTCTGTCGAAAGCCTTTTTAGGTCCAGATAGATGCAGTCAACCCCCCNCTGCATTCAAGCATTCAGATATTAAATACTGTATAGTATGTCATATTATCAACACTATTTCTCTAATTCAATTAATGCACCATATTAAGGGAGTTTGAGTTAGCCAAGCAGTTTTATATAATGTATTAAATTCTTTACATATTAAATATAATTTTGAAATATAACGTAATGCTGACCAAACCACACATCAGAATTAAATTGTTACACGATTTGATAATGGTCCAGGACGGATCGAAACATCGTCTTTTCTTTACTTTCTGATG
Organism: Procambarus virginalis; assembly: GCA_020271785.1. Taxonomy (NCBI): domain Eukaryota; kingdom Metazoa; phylum Arthropoda; class Malacostraca; order Decapoda; family Cambaridae; genus Procambarus; species Procambarus virginalis. The sequence continues at coordinate 27,639 of WNGS01166643.1, forward strand.
TGCAGTTTGGCCATCATATCTTCAGCCATATTACTGTGACTCATTGTCTGCATGTAAGATGATGATAATTTAAAAAATCGGTACAAGCCATGATGGGGATTTAAACCTGCACGCTGGGTACTCTCAAGCATACATCCTAAACAACTTGGTGACGACTTGCTAAACACAATGCAACCTGGGATTCAACTGTATCCTCTAGGGGTCCTGAGGCTTCCACTGAAGCCCTGTTGGAGTTTCACACATCACCCCCCTGCACTCTGGCTGTGGTATAAGAGCTCACCTCCAGTGCTTCTCTTCAAATGCATTTCTTTGTACAATAATCATTTAATCATAATGAATGAATTTAAAATTGAGAATACCAGTTTATGAATACAGTAGTTCTGAAATTAAATGTTTATTTTAATTTTATGGTATCTTTTACAATTTTGAATTTCATATTGAAAACTATGAGTATGTATGTGCTACATAACCCCTATCCTCCTTAACTATCATGAATTTACTATCAGACAACATAAAGCTTATTTGTAGGTCAAGGACAAGACTGCTTGTCATTCATGTGTGTTGACCAGAACACTGGTGTCAAGGACTAGACTGCTTGTCACACATATATATTGACCAAAATACTATGGCAGTGATCACCACTTTTCTATATAACAAAAACATCAAAAAAGATCTTGAGCTTGGTTAGGAATGTTACTTGAAAACCTGAACCCCTTTGTTAATACTTTTATCCAATCAAACTTTTGAAAGAAAAACTAGTAAATTAAACAATTTTCCTGTGTGTAGCCCGGTCTTATGTGTGATGAACCCTAAAACATATATATTCATCCTGTGTACTAATATTATCATCTTGGCAGATTACTATATACTGTACTTGATGGATTTACAATGTTGGATAACTTTTGTAGATCACACCAGCTTCGTACACATATACACAAAACATACACAAAACCTTTAACTTGACAGATGTAAAAGTAATTTTTCTTGTTCTATTAAAAGTTTTACATTTAGAATGATGCATAACATATTAGAATCCAAATATAAAGAGATGATAAACTATTTATTATTTTACCAACTTCACCTTAATAAACATTTGAAATACACAAACACATCATAATTTAAACACCTACAATCTTAACTGAAACTACAGTCTTAATTGAAACTAGGGTCTTAACTGTAATTATTGTTTTAACTGTAACTACAATCTTAATTGTAATTATGGTCTTAACTGTAACTATAGTCGTAACTGTATCTATGATCTTAACTGCAGTCTTAACTAACTATGGTCTTAACTAACTATGCTCTTCACTAAACTATCATTACAAACTAAAGATGAAGAATATAGCACCAGATCAGTAAGATTATCTAACGCTTGACTTAGATCAATTTTCCCTCTTAAAGCTTAATCCCCAGATAATATGGCAAGACCACCATGCTTAAGGGAATGTGCCACACAAAGTTTACGTTTAGTTCTCACTGAGAATGCAATCGGACGATGAACTATACATACTAATCAACAGTGTTCTAAAGTTTTTGTTACCATTGTAGGGCAAAATTCTAAATGTAAGATCAACATATGGTATTGATATTACTCTTGGTTTGAACACTATGATGATGAGTCAGTGACCCAGGAACACCATGGTGATGAGTCAGTGACCCAGGAACACCATGGTGATGAGTCAGTGAGCCAGGAACACCATGGTGATGAGTCAGTGACCTAGGAACACCATGGTGATGAGTCAGTGACCCAGGAACACCATGGTGATGAGTCAGTGAGCCAGGAACACCATGGTGATGAGTCAGTGACCCAGGAACACCATGATGATGAGTCAGTGAACCAGGAACACCATGATGAGTCAGTGACCCAGGAACACCATGGTGATGAGTCAGTGACCCAGGAACACCATGGTGATGGGTCAGTGACCCAGGAACACCATGATGATGAGTCAGTGAACCAGGAACACCATGATGATGAGTCAGTGACCCAGGAACACCATGGTGATGAGTCAGTGAGCCAGGAACACCATGATGATGAGTCAGTGAGCCAGGAACACCATGGTGATGAGTCAGTGACCCAGGAACACCATGGTGATGAGTCAGTGACCCAGGAACACCATGGTGATGAGTCAGTGACCCAGGAACACCATGATGATGAGTCAGTGAACCAGGAACACCATGATGATGAGTCAGTGACCCAGGAACACCATGATGATGAGTCAGTGACCCAGGAACACCATGGTGATGAGTCAGTGACCCAGGAACACCATGATGATGAGTCAGTGACCCAGGAACACCATGATGATGAGTCAGTGACCCAGGAACACCATGATGATGAGTCAGTGACCCAGGAACACCATGATGATGAGTCAGTGACCCAGGAACACCATGATGATGAGTCAGTGACCCAGGAACACCATGATGATGAGTCAGTGAACCAGGAACACCATGATGATGAGTCAGTAACCCAGGAACACCATGATGATGAGTCAGTGACCCAGGAACACCATGATGATGAGTCAGTGACCTAGGAACACCATGATGATGAATCAGTGACCCAGGAACACCATGATGATGAGTCAATGAACCAGGAACACCATGATGATGAGTCAGTGACCCAGGAACACCATGATGATGAGTCAGTGACCCAGGAACACCATGATGATGAGTCAGTGACCCAGGAACACCATGGTGATGAGTCAGTGACCCAGGAACACCATGATGATGAGTCAGTGACCCAGGAGCACCATGATGATGAGTCAGTGACCTAGGAACACCATGAAGATGAGTCAGTGACCCAGGAACACCATGATGATGAGTCAGGGTTCAAGGTTCACTATAGTAAAAATTGTCTCTAATCAGCTTGTAATTTATTTTCATAATTGAGAAGCCTAGACAACAAGAGTTGAGGTTTTATTTGGTGGCACTCCATTTGTCTATTCTCAAGTCTGAAAAAAAAATTGGCTACCAGTTGACGTTGTGACCAAACTGAGTACTGAATACAGAAAAGGTGACCAAATTGTGAATGTACATGGCTAATAGTGTTACCAAATTGGGTACTGTATATGGCTAATAATATTACCAAATTGGGTATTGTATAAATTCTCATCTACACTTCTGTGGAAATAAATATTCAACTCATCTGGGTTCTAGGAGACTCGAACCGTGGACCCCATAAGTGTGTGAGCCCACAGAGCAATTGAGTAGTCTTAATAAGGAAAGTTTCCAGAAGCAGCATCCTTCTGCCAAACTGGACCTTTTGACTTTACCTGATTACTACTGAAGCACTGAGGAATTAGTGATCCATGCTCTCGGCCCATATATGACATTGGCATGGATCCCTAATTTCTCTGGGCTTCAGTAGTATTCAGGGAAAGTAAAAAATTCCACTTTGGCAGCAGAATGCTGCTTCTGGAAACTTTCCTTATTAACACTACTGTTAGCCCAGTCAATAGAGCTTCGGCCTCACACGCGTGGGGTTCATGGTTCGAGTCTCCTAGAATCCAAGTGAATGGAATGGGTACTGTATAATGGCTACTAATGCTACCAAATTGGTTACTGTATATGACTAATAGTGTTAACAAATTGAATACTGAATATAGTCAATTGCTTAGTGTTGGTCATACAATCTCTCAAGAATGTATTTTCATACATTTGTGATCTTTCCACATCATCTTCCACTGGTTCAAGAGACATAAATATACAAACTAATTTTGGTTTGATAAAATCTGTCTAACTTGTTTTCCAAAACTGCTTCTATATTCTTTGGTTTTAATTAAGAAAGCATGTCATGTATATAATGGTATAATGTACATTATTATTAAAGCAGCAGACTGTAAAGCAAAATACCTATAATTTAGAATCTAACAATGACATTTTCTAAATCAACAGTGTTCAGAAGCATAAAGTATGTTAATGAAAATTCAATGTAAGTCAGCCAAATCAAATAGCTAAACCCAGAAGGCTATACAGAACTGTGGTACAGAATATTTGAAAGTTCTTAGATATCATTCAGGATGCCAATAAAAGAGCAGAAAGACATAAAATGAGCCTTGTCAAAGGTAGCAGATTCACCAAGGATTTACTGAAGCAGTAGGAAAGCTAACATTTCTGATCATCCTGAAAATCAGGATGTTCTAAAAGAATGATAATTTAAAATCAGCTGCAAATCGGTTGTCATGGACTTTGTGGCATACAGATTCCCGAACATTGTTTTAGCAATGATATCAGAATAAGCAAAAAATACTAAGAAAATAATCCCTAAGACTGCAATTGTAAGGTTAAGTGCTGGCAGGTTTTATTATATAATGCAAAATTAACATTTAATACTAGAACAGAGTTTAAAAACACAAAGATATATTTTCATGACATATCCAAGGTGTGAAAGTGTGTACATGAGAGCGAGCAGAACCTCTGACAAGATGACTGCAGCTTTGGTGACCGCTTTGACCACTGATATATTCAGAAGCCAATATGGCAACACCAACTGATGATTACAGTATACTGTTGGGGTTTTCCTCCAACAGGGAAGGTGAGTTTATTGTTCACCTCCCCATCCAGCAGAAGGTGGAAGTGCATAAAAAAAAAAAACTGTATAGTTGCCCAATAAAAGGAAGCAGGAGACACTTTCATGCTTTGGGTGTTTGACTTGGACACACATTTTTTACAAGCAAGTAAATTGTGCATGTTTATTAAATGCACAATTTTGTATTTCTCTAATATAAAATGAAAAAGTACTTTTTACTTAAATTTTTTAGAAGAACTGAGAAAAATTAATGACCAGCATAAGTGTAAATAACAAAAGTCTAGTTGGTGTCAACAAATTGAATTCTGAAAATGGGCAGAATTTTTGTTAAGTGTAATTTTATCTCAAAGGTTTGTTCACATTTTATTTGTTCCTCATTTGTGTAGTTATATATATCTTGTAGGCTGTATTTCATTACTTTCCACATAAATAAATAATAGCTTGGTGTTGTGGAGTTTTATCAGTAAGAGCTGGTAGTTTCCTTTGTCAAACACTACTGAGGCTTCAGTTCTCCAGCGGTCCACGTGTCTGCTGCTGGCCTCAGCTCTCGGCACCCACACGTCGGGAGCCACACTGGCAACAAAATTTAGCTAACAGAACAGGGTATTTATGGCCACATTCATGGCAGAATCTTGGCAAGCGCATAGACGATGAAGCAGTGACTGAGTCTGCCTTATGAGTGGCAGATGGTGAAGATGAGGATGGGGTTGAAAGTGGCGGGAGAGATGAGTCTGATGAGGAACTGCTCGAGGCTCGCAGCTGTGGGCCATCCACACTGTCACCAACAAGGGATAATGGAAGTTAATAACATTGATTCTTAAAAGAAAAAAATTACTGACATATTTCTTCAGTAAATTTATTAGTGGAAGGCAAATAATGCATTAATGATGATCTCTTGTAATATGTTTAGTTGAAGGTAAAAATACACCAAGGTGGAGGATTGTAGAAAGGGGGTAGGAGAACAGATGTAAACAAGAAAGTTCGATAACTTTAAGTTACTTAAACAGTGTCTTATCTTTCAAACAGTGGTAAAAAAAAATCTAGCTACATAATTTTGATATGCAAACTGTCAACAATCTCCTAACTAATAAACATAGTAATGATGCTTAGTGTGCTTGCTTTACATGTCTACCTACCAGCCACTGCCTCACACCTTTTTCCCTATGAGAACTCCTTCCAGGGAAGCTCTTTCGTAAAATACTGTACTGTAAAGATACTCATAACCTAGATGTACATAAGGTTCTTGAAAAAAATTTAACAAAACATGTGCATGGGGCAAGTAACAAAATCAGTAGACTAACAGACATTATCACACTGAACACGAACAAGGGGACACCGTCAGTAATTTCAAAGCGTTATATGACAGAGTGCTGGGAAGACGGGACACCACGAGCATAGCTCTTATCTTGTAACTACACTTAAGTAATTACACAGGTGGAAACTGAGTACCCAAATGAGCTACAAAGACATTAGAAAAAAAAAGTCGTGTCAGGGTAGTTAACCCTCAAACCGCGCATATCATATATAAATGATATCAGTGACAAAACCGAAACCGCGCACATCATTTATATATGATTTCGTGTCTAGCGCTATAATTTAAACGCCCCGCCTGGGATAGGGGCAGCTATAGTATAGCCACGACTGATAGTTGCCAGATGCCACCTAGAAAAAAAATCCAGCCCAACATTCTTGGGTGTGAGAGCGTCAGTATTGAGCCAGCCACCAAGGCTGGCGCATGCAGCACGAGCTCACAGCACCGCTGTTCAGCTTGTGACCACAGCATCGCCTACAAATGCCAAAATATAAGTGATACTGCTATTATTTAGCAGTGATAGTATTACTGAAGCCCCCTGAAGTTGATAAAACTGACCAGGATTCTGATAACAGCTTGATTGTGGAGATATTTAGCGCTGTGCTCGATGGAGGGAGGAGTACGGCTGTGGAGGGAGGGTTGTGGGCGTCGTCTTCTGGCTGTGTGTGGCCACCATTTATTGACTGCACTCACCATACCAGCTTAGTGGTTCGCTATGGTGAACACAAATGTAGATACTTACATATAACGTGTGTATAGTGTGAGATAACAGCGAGAGGAGTAGGTTGGGAGCCGCCATTTTGGTGAGAGAGGAGCGTCGTCTGCACAACTTGGCATGTTGTTTACTGGTGGCCACTATGGTCTTTGGGCACCATACCAGCTTATCTGTACAGGTATGGTGAATAAAACAGGTAGATACTTATATATAATGTGTGTATACAGCGTAATAACACCACAACCAATATTATTGGAGGAGAAATATTAGTGCGTCTGGCCTTGAGGGTGGCCGCCGATCAGCTGACTGTGGAGTAGCTACGTCTTTGTGCCTTTACTCACCATACAAGCTTAGATGTACAGTTGTGGTGAACAAAACATGTAAATATGTATATATAACGTCTGTGTATAGTGAATAAATGCAAAAACAGTATTGTGGGAGGTAAATGAGGGTGAGTGAGGTGGTGTTGAGGGAGGGAGTGGCAGTGAGTGGCTTGCTGGTGTGTGGCGGCCACTCCTCGTTGCTTTTTGACTCACAAGACCAACTTAGTAGTTCGTTATGGTGAACAAAACATGCAGATACTTATATATAACATGTGTATATAGTGTAACAACAGCAAAACTATTTGTTTATTGTTTTATGAACATAATAATTGAATCACTTACATGCACACACCATAATTTTGAGTACAGCGATGGTTCACACATTTTATAATATAAATGTACCACAATTCACTGTATGGAATAATATTACTGCAAAAAACTAAGAAAAAATCAATCAGAGACATTGAAATAATTAGGAAATAATATATTTATGGCAACTGCTGTCTGACAGCTCGGGCAGAGTAGACCTCGTCTGGCGAAGGCTCTGCCAACGCCCCTTTTTTGCCACACTTCCCTACCCTACTGCGGCTAAAATATGCCACTTACGATTTTTTTGTTATTTTTTCCGTGATCAGGGAACAAAAATAAACACTTCTATAAGATGAAAGAATTTTTTTGGATTTTTTTTTTTGTTGCGCCTGTGGGTGTGAATTCCATTTGGGCCCCTAGCAGTTTGAGGGTTAACAAATGGAATGCATTAGACAGTGATGTGGTGGAGGCAGACTCCATACACAGTTTCAAATGTAGATATGATAGAGCCCAGTAGGCTCAGGAATCTATACACCAGTTGATTGACAGTTGAGAAGCGAAACCAGAGTGCCAAAGCTCAACCCCAGCAAGCACAACTATGTGAGTACTTGGCTACAAGTATCTTTGGCACACACCCTTGTATGGGTATCTAGATTAAGTAAAATGCAAAGTGTGTAGAAAAAGACAGGGGCACACACTAGTGCATTATAATAATAAGATGTAATAAGATGGTTTGCCACTTCACATGTAGATTTATTTCTAAATGGCTCATTTTTTCAGATTCTAAGATTTAATTTACCTTTGGGCCACTAACACTAATGGCCTTGACGAAGACAGGAAGCCTGTGGTTGTCAATGGTCCCCCACCCCCCCTTTGCCTTGATGACCTTTTCCAGTTGGATTTTAAATTTTAACAGAGTTTTGGCATTTACGGCTTGGGCGGGTAGGCAGTTTCATGGGTTTATAACCCTGTGGGTGAAAAAGATTCTGTTCTCAGTCATACATTGTGGCTTGTTGAGCTTGAAACTTTTGCTCTGTGTTTGTATTACATCTGACCTTTTGAAGTAATTGTCTGGATCAACATCCTCCAAATTGTTCAGTATTTTAAAAGTTTCAATGAGATCCGTCCTGTCATGCCTGGTTTGCAGTGATGTTAGGCCTGTGGCCCTCAACTGTTCCTGATATGAGAGATGACTGAGGTCTGGAATGATTTTTGGTGCCTGGTGTTGCACTTTCTCCAGAGCAGCTATGTCGTTCTGAAGATGAAGTCTTCATACTTGGACATAGTAATATAAATGGGGCACACCAGAGATTTATACGGTTGAATCACTACCTTCTTTTCTTTAAAATCAAAAGTATGCTTGATTATTCAAGGGTTTGGTTAGCTTTTTTGACAGCTGCTCCTACCTGTTGTGTAACTTTCAGTGAATGGTGGATTTTGGCTCTAAGGTCCCTTTATTCATCAATCTGCTGTAATGTAATGTTATTAATTTGGTAGTTGTGGCATGGGTTGCTATGCCTTACATGCAAGGAGTTGCATTTGTTAATATTAAAAAACATTTGCCATTCTTCTGATTATTTGTAGAGTTCATGTAGATCTCTTTGTAAGGCTTAAATATTATTTTCATTTCCCACTTTACCATAAATCTGTGTGTCATCTGCAAATTTGATGATGTGGTTCCTAAAATTCTCATTTATGTCAGTGATTTTTACCCGATTTATCTGATGGGCCACTATCACTAGTGACCTCGACGAGGAGAGTAAGCTGGCAGTTTGTCAAAGATCCACCAATTTGCCTTTATGACCTTTTCCAGTTGGACTTTAAAATTTAACAGAGTTTTGGCATTTATGGCTTCGGTGGGTAGGCATTTCCATAGGTTTATAGCCCTGTGGGTGAAAAACCATCGCCTGTTCTCAGTTCTACATTGTGGCTTGTTGAGCTTGAAACTGTTACTCCTTGTTTGTGTTACATCTGACCTTTTGAAGAAATTGTATGGATCAGCATCCTCCAAACTTTTCAGTATTTTAAAAGTTTCAATGAGGTCTGCCCTGTCATGCCTGGTTTGCAGTGTTGTTAGCCCTGTGGCCCTCAACAATTTCTGATAGCCAAATTGACTTAGCTCTGGAATGATTTGATCCTGAAGAGCTTCAAGCAGGCCAAAGCAAGATACTAAAGATCCTCAAGTAGGACAAGCCACAATACTGAACAGCTTCAAGCAGGCCAAAACAAGATACTGAACAGCATTAAGCAGGCCAAGCCTCAATACAAACAGCATGAAGCAGGCCAAGCCTCAATACAAAAAGCATGAAGCAGGCCAAGCCTCAATACAAACAGCATGAAGCAGGCCAAGCCTCAATACAAAAAGCATGAAGCAGGCCAAGCCTCAATACAAACAGCATGAAGCAGACCAAGCCTCAATACTAACAGCATGAAGCAGACCAAGCCTCAATACTGACACCTTCAAGCAAGCCAAGCCATGATACCGAACAGCTTTAATTAACCACTGAACTGCGCAACATGCCTGCAGGTGCTCAACGGGTGGTATGCACCTGGGATCTTATAGGTATAGCGTACCATTGAAACTGAGGCCATGGGGAGCCTCAGTTTCAAGGAAGCAACCATGTCTGACACATCATCTACGAACTCCTGCTCCACGGTCAGCCGCGGTCATGCAAAATGACTCTCTGAGGAGGAAATACACAGCATTTTGTATGATGATGGTGCCATGGATGATGAACTTAGACTACGATCCAGAAAAAGACATTACTCATAGGTCTGATATGAGTGAGAGAGAGAGACTGAGGTGGATGATGTCGCGAGTGTAATTACCTAAGTGTAATTACCTAAGTGTAGTTACAGGATGAGAGCTACGCTTGTGGTGTCCCGTCTTCCCAGCACTCTTTGTCATATAACGCTTTGAAACTACTGACGGTCTTGGCCTCCACCACCTTCTCACTTAACTTGTTCCAACCGTCTACCACTCTATTTGCGAAGGTGAATTTTCTTATATTTCTTCGGCATCTGTGTTTAGCCAGTTTAAATCTATGACCTCTTGTTCTTGAAGTTCCAGGTCTCAGGAAATCTTCCCTGTCAATTTTATCAATTCCTGTTACTATTTTGTATGTAGTGATCATATCACCTCTTTTTCTTCTGTCTTCTAGTTTTGGCATATTTAATGCTTCTAACCTCTCCTCGTAGCTCTTACCCTTCAGTTCTGGGAGCCACTTAGTAGCATGTCTTTGCACCTTTTCCAGTTTGTTAATGTGCTTCTTAACAACAGCTGCATATTCTAGCTTTGGCCTAACAAAAGTCATGAACAATTTCTTTAGTTTACCGCCATCCATGTATTTAAAAGCAATTCTGAAGTTAGAAAGCATAGCATAGGCTCCTTGCACAATATTCTTTATGTGGTCCTCAGGTGATAGTTTCCTATCTAGAACCACCCCTAGATCTCTTTCTTTATCAGAATTCTTTAAAGATTTCTCACATAATATATAGGTTGTGTGGGGTCTATGTTCTCCTATTCCACATTCCATAACATGACATTTATTAACATTAAATTCCATTTGCCAAGTGGTGCTCCATATACTTATTTTGTCCAGGTCTTCTTAAAGGGCATGACAATCATCTAAATTTCTTATCCTTCCTATTATCTTAACATCATCAGCAAACATGTTCATATAATTCTGTATACCAACTGGTAGATCATTTATGTAGACAATAAACATCACTGGTGCAAGAACTGAACCCTGTGGTACTCCACTTGTGACATTTCTCCATTCCGATACATTGCCTCTGATTACTGCCCTCATTTCTCTATCTGTCAGAAAATTTTTCATCCATGTTAGAAGCATACCTGTCACCCCTCCAATATTTTCCAGTTTCCAGAACAACCTCTTATGTGGAACTCTGTCGAAAGCCTTTTTTAGGTCCAGATAGATGCAGTCAACCCAACCATCTCTTTCCTGTAATATCTCTGTGGCTCGATCATAGAAACTGAGTAAATTCGATACACAGGATCTTCCAGATCGAAAGCCATACTGTCTGTCTGATATTATATCATTTCTCTCCAGGTGTTCTACCCATTTAGTTTTGATTAGTTTTTCCAATACTTTCACTATTACACTTGTCAATGATACAGGTCTATAATTGAGGGGGTCTTCCCTGCTGCCACTTTTGTAGATTGGAACTATGTTGGCCTGTTTCCACACGTCTGCTACGATTCCTGTACACAGGGATGCCTGAAAGATCAGGTGAAGTGGAATGCTGAGCTCAGATGCACATTCTCTCAGAACCCATGGTGAAACGCCATCTGGGCCAGCTGCTTTGTTCTTGCTGAGCTCCTTTAGCATATTTTCCACTTTATCTCTAGACACCTATATCCGCTCTATGTTGTTCTCTGGAATTCTTATTGTGACTGGTTCTCTGAAGATTTTGTACAGTACACGTGGCTCGCCGCCCTGGGTCAACACAGTTAGAGTAACCACCACCATGTGTGTCCTCTGATGCAAGTTTATTCAGTGATAATGCTTGTGATGAATCATTCTTGGGCTCCAGTGACATAGGCTCCGATACAAGTAGTGTTGACAATCCGAGTACGAGCAGCGAGGGTGTTACTAGGCGGGGTTTTGCTGCCTCAGCAAGCCAAGGCAAGCGGCAGCATGTCACATGCCCAGAGGACAATGACGACAGTGTTCCCTCGACATCAGCTGTTCGTGGTAGGCCTACGATACACAGAACAGCCTCATCTCCTGCCATACCTATACACGGCTCTAGCACAAGAAGACAGAGCCATGTTTCTGGTGCTCTTATGGTGTTGGCCGTGGTGTTGGTGCCAAAACCAAACCCTGGCTGTACTTGTGTGAGAGGATTGTGAGAGATTTGTCCCACAAATACCAACTTTTGATTGTACCAATGTTGGTGTGATACCATTATTCCCCTATTCAGGTGACGATATAGCTGAAATTTACTATTTCCTAGCATATTTCGACAATTAATTCATGAATCATCTTGTGGCAGAGACAAACAGATGCGCTCACAGCATAATAGACTCCAGCATTTTACCTGCCTCTCGCATGACATGATGGAAGGACACCACAAATGACGAAATGTACGTGTTTCTTGCATTGAGCATGATGATGAAACACTCTGAGAAACACGTCATCCAGGACTATTGGAGCAAATGCAGCCTTGTTCCATCCCCCATGTTCAACAAGTAAATGTCACATGATAGGTTCCTGTTGCTTCTCAGGTGCCTGCACTTCGAAAACAATGCAAATGAGGACAGACAGGACAGACTTTGAAAGTATCCATATGCAGACGATAAATCACAATAACGTGGCTAAAGTATGTTGACGAGACCACACACTAGAAGGTGAAGAGACGACGACGTTTCGGTCCGTCCTGGACCATTCTCAAGTCGATTGTGATGAGGGAGTAGAGACAGGCAATAAATAGGCAAGAGAGAGCTGAGGAGCAAAGTAAGGTGTAGTAGAGGGGATAGTAATAATAATAAGAGCTGCAGAAGGCCTATTGGCCCATACGAGGCAGCTCCTATTATAACCACTGAATGAGAAGGAGATAGGAATAAGAAGAGGATAGCAAGGGAGCGTAGGAGAAGAGATAAAGAAAAGGAAAGAGAAAGAAAGAAAATAGGAGGGGTAGGCTTATGTTAGGTCACGTTTGTTAGAAAGATTAGAGCATTTGAGTATATACTGTGAAAGGGAAGAGTCCACAGCAACAAAGCCAGGACTCAAGTTCATGTTGGGTACATTGTGTATTAGAGCCGATTCCACAAGACGGCGTCTGTGTAGAGTAGAGGCAGGAAAGATTATTTTGGAGGAAGACCAATCAATGGGATGATTAGAATCTCTCACATGGCAGAAGAGAGCATTGTTAGTGTCTGCAGACTTAACACTTTTCTTGTGTTCTTTAAGTCTGCCATTCAGTGTACGGCCAGTTTCGCCAAAGTATTGAAGAGGACAAGAACAGGAAATAGAGTAGACACCAGCAGCATTAGAAGCAGGAGGAGCAGTGTGAACTAGATTGCTACGAAGTGTGTTAGTTTGTCGAAAGGCGAGTTTAATGTCAAGAGGACGAAAGGAATTGGTAAAAGTTTAACTTTTACCAACAGCAGCTTTGTTGCTGTGGACTCTTCCCTTTCACAGTATATACTCAAATGCTCTAATCTTTCTAACAAACGAGACCTAACATAAGCCTACCCCTCCTATTTTCTTTCTTTCTCTTTCCTTTTTGCTGTTTTCCGAAGTTGCGAAGAAATCCAGCCCTGGAACATGGAAAATACACTTCTCGGAGTTGAGCTGCAAGTCGAAGTTGCGCAGACGGGCGAGAAGGAGTCGGAGGTGTAGCAGATGTTCTGTCGGTGATGTTCTGGCCACCAGCAGATCGCCAATGTAGGTGTAGCAAAAAGGAAGGTCCTTAACTACTTGGTCGATGAAGCGTTGGAATGTCTGGGGCTGCATTCCGTAGACCAAAAGGCATCTGGATGAATTCAAACAGTCCAAAAGGTGTTGTGATCTCTGTTTTCGGAATGTCTGCCGGTTCCACAGGGATCTGGTGAAATGCCCGCACAAGGTCAATTTTCGAAAAAACGGTTGTGTTGCTCAATCCCTGTGAGAAATCCTGGATGTGTGGTATTAGGTAGCGATCCGGCAGACTACGAACATTGAGAGCCCTGTAGTCCCCGCAAGAGCGCCATTCCCCTGGGGCTGTCTTCGGGACCATAGGGAGAGGTGAAGCCCATGGACTGTTTGAAGGGCGGATTATTCCTGCCTCCTGTAGCTTGTTGAATTCAGCACGTGCTACCGCCAATCGTTCCGGCGTGGTCTGGCGAAGGTAGGTGCTCCCGTTGTAGTAATGTGATGTGTAATCATATGTTGCACTTCTGGTTGAAGGCTGACGTTCACATCTTTGAAAAGGTCACATCTTTGAATTCATCCAGGAGTGCTTGAAGTTCCGTAGATGCGACTGGGGTGACGATGTTAACCTGTGTAGAGGTATTAGGGGAGGCTCGAAGTACTGCACCTGCGGGATCCACAATAGTCGTTCAACTGTATAAGTCTCTGTATAAGTCACCTGGATTATTGCATCCAGGCATGGAGAAAGATCTCCAGAAAAACAGTTGCTCTGGAGTAACATTGGGCAACAAAAATCATACCAGAGCTTAATCATCTCGTATCAGAAACGGTTGAGGACCACTGGGGTAACAACACTGCAGGCAAGGCATGTCAGAACAGATCTAATAGAAACCTTCAAAATGCTAAACAATCTGGATGATATTGATTTGGACACTTTCTTCAAAAGGTCAGAATTAACATGGATGAGGAGCAACGGGTTAAAGCTCAACAAGATACAATGTAGGACAGAAAACAGAAATGCTTTTTCACCCCATAGGATTGTAAACCTGTGGAACCACCTTCCAACCAAAGCTGTAAAATGCGAAAACTCTCCTGGGTTTTAAAATACAGATAGAAAAGATCATCCGGGCAAATGGGGGGACCTTTGACAAGCCGTTAGCTTTCTGTCCTCATCGAGGCCACTAGTATTAATGGCCCTCATATAAATCAGGTAAATACAGTACTGAAGAGCTTCAGGCAAGCCACACGACAATACTAAACAGCTTTAAGAGGCCAAGACACGATATTGAACTGTTTCAAGCATGTCAAGACACAATACTAAACAGCTTCAAGAAGCCAGGCCATGATACTGAACAGCTCCAAGAAGCCAAGCCATGATAATGAACAGCTTCAAGCAGGCCAAGCTGTGATACTGAAGAACCTCAAGCATGCCACGCCACAATACCTGAAACGTATTGTGTATTGTAACGTATTGTCATGCCCGAAACGCTTTGCGTAATAGTGTCTTTAGGCATTGTATGTACTAGCCTTATCTATAAATCAATCATTCTTTGTAAAATCCCTTGTATGTATGTACCTTATCTAAATAAACATTTTATTTTATTTTATTTTAAAATATTGAACAGCCTCAAGAAGGCCAAGACATGATATTGTACTGCTTCAAGCAGGCCAAGATGTGATATTGAACTGCTTCAAGCAGACCAAGTAAGCCAAGCCAACATGCTAAGCCAACAAGGTAAGCCATCCATCTATGCCAAGAAGCTAAGCCATCCATCTAAGCCAATAAGCTAAGTCATCCATCTAAGCCATTCAAAGAAATGAAATAGTATTTTCTCATAGTTTGATTTGAGAGAAAGCAGTAATTCTCAAACTTTACACAAATGAATATCTAAAGAAATAGAGTACTGTACTGTAAACTACACTATCTATATATATATATATATATATATATATATATATATATATATATATATATATATATATATATATATATAATATATATATATATATATATATATATATATATATCACTAAGAACTCTTTGACCCGGCCAGGATTCGAACCCATGCCGTCCAGGATCACCCCTAAACGTACACAGTACCGTGACCACCGCACCAATGATCGTCTTGGTCGTCTAGACGATCATTGGTGCGGTGGTCACGGTACTGTGTACGTTTAGGGGTGATCCTGGACGGCATGGGTTCGAATCCTGGCCGGGTCAAAGAGTTCTTAGTGATATATGGCTTGCGCGTTCATGCAGCTTTCTCTTATATATATATATATATATATATATATATATATATATATATATATATATATATATATATATATATATAAACCATAATTAAAAACTCACCAATCTAAATCTTTTTTCCTAAAATGTTCATCTTTATCTTGTGAAGAATGGTTGGCTCTGAAGGTCTCAAACCCAGTGTTATTGGTATTTCTGCTGGAGAACAAGTCTTTTCCTGAGAATCCGTTGGAGCCAATATTGGAAGTGTTGTGGTGCGTACTGGAGGTGCTGTCTCCTGTGTACCGACTGTAACTGGGCCCTTGGCACCCAACACCTGGGGATGGGTCAGCACCCCAACCAGAGACTCCAGTTCTCTTAGAAATATCATCCAACCTGCAATGAGAAAACTCTTCTTAGATACAAATACATATTATATATTATAATATATATTATTATTGTTATTATGCATTTTATATAAGTATCCACTCAATTTAATGACCTCTTTTATACCGATCTGCTGGTATTAACGACCGGTGTGGGAGATCGGTATCAGGAGCCTCATATACCGGTCTGGTGGTCGATATTACCGACGGTCGGTATTGGGTTTGTTTTGGCATCGGCAGCCCCTCACATGGCGACCAGGCGATCATCCAGAGTGGTATATTAAATCTTAACTTTCTTTTAAAATGATTCAGTTTTATGAAGAAAATTCTAAATTATTATTAATAAAATATTTTAAAACAATTGTTATTAAACAAAATTCTTTGTTTTCTTATTAATACCTTTTATAGTATAGGCAATAGGTATTTTTTTTTCCCACGAACCTAGAACGTACTGCGCCTGGCCATGTGACCGCATTGTTTACTGTTAACTCGCGTGGCTGAGAGCAATGTCTCGGAATATTAGCCAGAGAAAATCAAATTCAGACAAAATAGATAAATTCACGATTTCAACGGTTCGTGAAAGCACCCACTGGGAATTCAACAAGTCATGCAGCATCCGCTGGCAACGAGTGCCCTACAAGCCATGCTGCACCCGTCGATGCTGAATTCCCATCAAGTTGTGCAACCTCCGCCAGCAAAGAATGCTCTGCAAGCTATGCTGCACCCGCCGATGCTGAATTCCCATCAACATGTCGTGCAGCCTCCGTCAGCAACGAATGCTCTGCAAGCTATGCTGCACCCTGCCAATGCTGAATTCCCATCAACAAGTCGTGCAGCCTCCACTGGCAACGAATGCTCTGCAAGCTATGCTGCACCCGCCGATGCTGAGTTCCCATCGATAAGTTGTGCAGCCTCCGCCGGCAACGAATGCTCTGCAAGATATGCTGCACCCACCGATGCTGAATTACCATCGACAAGTCATGAAGCACCCGCCAGCAACGAATGCTCTGCAAGCCATGTTGCACCCGCTGATGCTGAATTCCCATCAAAAGTCGTGTAGCCTCCACTAACGATATAAAATATGATTGAAAGGCATATAAATTAGTGTAAGAAGTGTTGATAGAGTACAGTATTGTAAGTGTTAATGATTATTTAAGCCTTGACAAAAAGATACTGTACAGTGTAAATATACAGTAGAAATAATTTTCAATTGTGAATTAGAATTAGAACTCATGTGAATTAGTAGTAAGGCTAGCTGTTGTGTGAAGTGAATGCCTGAAAATAAGTGTTCATACTGTATGTACCCTGTATATAGTACTGAACAATATAAAACAAGCGCTGCAGAGGATGACGTAATCTTCACAGCTTCACAATCTTCAGCTTCATTAAAAGTAAGTCAATCTACCAATTTTATTATAGTATTTCAACATAGTTTTTTTTTTAAAGCTGCATATGTAGCTCTGCAAATGTATATTCCATCATTAGCAGAGAAAAGGTGAGCTCAAAATATTTCGTCTTGACTAGCTCTCAGTGACAAGGCTCGATCGCCATTGTTATGGCCTGGCCGCCGCAGCCTGTGTCACATCGCCATTGTTATGGCCTGGCCGCCACAGCCTGTGTCACAACATTAGAAATACATTACCTGCACTGTTCAGGGTAAAACAAAACACATCTCTAAAATTTTATTGAGAAAATATTAACAATCACTGATTGATACATGAAATATTTTGCAATACAAAGGAATGAACCAATTTTTTCCTACCTATCTGGACTTGATCAGATTGTGTTCAAACATCCATGCAGCAGCCACCAGCTGGCTTAATCGTCGGCGTGGCACTAAATTGGAACACAATTACACAATGAACTTCATTTAATTTTAGATATACAGTATAAAATATATCCTACCTGAATGTTACTTGAAAAATTACCCGACCCGACTTAACTTCAGAAATAACGGAGCTCCGGAAATAACGACCAGGGTACAGCCCAATATAGGCCGTTAAATTGAGTGGATACTTATATATAAGTATCCACTCAATATAAGTGCTCTCAGCCACTCAATTTAACGACCTCTTTTATACCGATCTGCCGGTATTAACGACCGGTTTGGGAGATCGGTATCTGGAGCCTCATATACCGGTCTGGTGGTCGATATTACTGACTGTCGGTATTGGGTTTGTTTTGGCATCGGCAGCCCCTCACATGGCGACCAGGCGATCTTCCAGAGTGGTATATTAAATCTTAACTTTCTTTCAAAATGATTCAGTTTTATGAAGAAAATTCTAAATTATTATTAATAAAATATTTTAAAACAATTGTTATTAAACAAAATTCTTTGTTTACTTATTAAATACCTTTTATAGTATACGCAATAAGTATTTATTTTCCCACGGACCTAGAATGTACTGCGCCTGGCCATGTGACCGCTTTGTTTACTGTTAACTCACGCGGCTGAGAGCAATGTCTCAGAATATTAGCCAGAGAAAATCAGATTCAGACAAAAATAGATAAATTCATGATTTCAACAGTTCGTGAAAGCACCCACTGGGAATTCAACAAGTATTGCAGCATCCGCTGGCAACGAGTGCCCTACAAGCCATGCTGCACCCGCCGATGCTGAATTCCCATCAACAAGTTGTGCAGCCTCCGCTGGCAACGAATGCTCTGCAAGCTATGCTGCACCCGCCGATGCTGAATTCACATCAAGTTGTGCAGCCTCCGCCAGCAATGAATGCTCTGCAAGCTATGCTGCACCCGCCGATGCTGAATTCCCATCGACAAGTTGTGCAGCCTCCACCGGCAACGAATGCTCTGCAAGCTATGCTTCACCCGCCGATGCTGAATTCCCATCAACATGACGTGCAGCCTCCGCTGGCAACGAATGCTCTGCAAGCTATGCTGCACCCGCCGATGTTGAATTCCCATCAAGTCGTGCAGCCTCCACCGGCAACGAATGCTCTGCACGATATGCTGCACCCGCCGATGCTAAATTCCCATCAACATATCTTGCAGCCTCCGCCGGCAACGAATGCTCTGCGAGACATGCTGCACCCGCCGATGCTGAATTCCCATCGACAAGTCATAGAGCATCCGCCAGCAACGAATGCTCTGCAAGCCATGTTGCACCCGCTGATGCTGAATTCCCATCAAAAGTCCTGTAGCCTCCACTAACTATATAAAAGATGACTGAAAGGCATATAAATTAGTGTAAAAAGTGTTGATAGAGTACAGTACTGTATTGTAAGTGTTAATGGTTATTTAAGCCTTGACAAAAAGATACTGTACAGTGTAAATATACAGTAGAAATAATTTTCAATTGTGAATTAGAATTAGAACTCGTGTGAATTAGTAGTAAGGCTAGCTGTTGTGTGAAGTGAATGCCTGAAAATAAGTGTTCATACTGTATGTATTCTGTATATAGTACTGAACAATATAAAACAAGTGCTGCAGAGGATGACGTAATCTTCAGCTTCATTAAAAGTAAGTCAATTTACCAATTTATTATAGTATTTCAACATAGTTTTTTTTTCAACAAAAAAAGACATATTAATCTCTGCAAATGTATATTCTATCATTAGCAGAGAAAAGTGAGCTCAAAATATTTCGTCTTGGCTAGCTCTCAGTGACAAGTCTCGATCGCCATTGTTATGGCCTGGCCGCCACAGCCTGTGTCATAACATTAAAAATACATTACCTGCACTGTTCAGGGTAAAACAAAACACATCTCTAAAATTTTATTGAGAAAATATTAACAATCACTGATACATGAAATATTTTGCAATACTATACAAAGGAATGAACCAATTTTTTCCCACCCATGTGGACTTGATCAAACTGTGTTCAAACATCATCCATGCAGCAGCCACCAGCTGGCTTAATCGTCAGCATGGCACTAAATTGGAATGCAATTACACAATGAACTTTATTTAATTTTAGTTATACAGTATAAAATATATCCTACCTGAATGTTACTTGAAAAATTACCTGACCCGACTTAACATCGGAAATAACGGAGCTCCGGAAATAACGACGGGTACAGCCCAATATAGGCCGTTAAATTGAGTGGATACTTATATATATATATATATATATATATATATATATATATATATATATAATATATATATATATATATTATATATAATATTATATACAGTGGTACCTCGGAATGCGAATGTCCCTGTATGCGAGTTTTTCGGAAGACGAGCAGGATTTCCTCGAAAATTATGTCTCGGAACGCGAGGGTTACCTCGGGACACGAGTTTGTTGATACGCGTACAGGCCGACCTAGCGTGTGGTGGATCGGCAATCGTCGCCCCTCTGCCCCTCAGTTTACCATTGTCTCGCGCCCAGTGACTATCCCACATCAATTCTTCACCTGGATTTTCAGTGTTTTGTTGGATTTTTGGTCATTTGACTATACAATTTGTTATTATATATCTCACCATGGGTCTCAAGAAAGCCATTGATAAGGTTCAACCTAAGAAAATAGCTGTGAGTAGAGGCAATAGAGGATGTCCCTCCTTAATTAAGAAAATGTGTGAAGTATGGGAAGAACTGCAAAGTTTTGTTGAAAAAACTCACCCAGATAAAGCTGTAGCAGGCCGTTGCATTGACCTTTTAAATGATAATGTGATGTCTTACTACAGACAAGTGTTAAAATGTAGGGAAAAACAAGTGTCTTTAGAGAAATTCTTAGTAAGACAAGCAAGTCCTAGTGGTATGCAGGCAAAATGTGCCAGTGTGTGCATACCAGTGAAGTCCTCACTGCCTGATGTGATAATGGAAGGGACTCCCCTTCCAAACAGTAACTCCTCTCCTCCTCCCCCCTCCTCACCATTTTCCATACGCCTACAGCATTCAAGAGCAAGGTAAGTAATAACTTGAACATAGTTTTGTAGGTTTATTTAGATGAATTAGGTATAAAAATTTAGTTTGATATGGGGTTTTTGGGGTAGTCAGGAACGGATTAATTCATTTCCCATTATTTCTTATGGGGAAATTAGCTTCAGAATACGAGTTTTCGGAATACGAGGCATCTCCAGGAACCAATTAAACTCTTAAACTGAGGTATGCCTATATATATATATATATATATATATATATATATATATATATATATATTATATATATATATATATATATATATATATATATATATATAAAAATATGGAAGGGAGTACCACCTCTGGCTGGAAGAAGGGGGACCCATAGCCTCGGAGGAAATCACACATAACGCATTGGAGGGAATGTAGGTCCCCTCCAATACAGTTTCTGTGTGCTTTTCTCCTACCACCCCCTTCCTTTTTTTTTTTC
>WNGS01166644.1:0-2500 GCA_020271785.1 Procambarus virginalis
CTCTGGGTTCTTCCTAGAGAACGAGTTGCTCTACCGCAGATACAGACCCAGTAAACTGAAGGAGGAGGACGATTGGGCCAACGTATAACAACTAGTGATTCCTACCAGCCTGCGGCCCACTATTCTACACTTGGCCCACGGAGTACTGTCACACTACGGTTTTAAGAAGACCTACCATGGGATTCGTCAAGGCTACTACTGGCCAGGTATGGTTAATGATGTCAAACAACACGTAAAAATATGTCACGTATGTAAAATGGCAGGTAAACCGAACGTCTCTATCCCCAGAGCATCACTGACACCCACCCAGGTGCCTGCGGAACCTTTCCACAGACTTATTATTGACTGTGTTGGTCCTTTAACCCGGACCAGTTCCGGCAACGCCTATATACCAACCATCCTGTGTCCTACCACCAGATTCCCCATAGCAGTTCCAGTAAAGAACATTACGGCTGCTAATGTGGTGAAAAATTTGCTGAAGATCTTCACCCAGTATGGATTTCCAAGGGAGATTCAGAGTGACTGTGGCACCAACTTCACCAGTGATCTCTTCAAACGGACACTGGAAGAGTTCAACATCACACAGGTACTGTCCAGCCCCTATCATCCTGCTTCACAGGGTTCTCTTGAGCGTAGTCATCAGACTATCAAAGCACTCCTAAAAAAGTTTTGCAATGAGACCTCTAAGGATTGGGATAAGCAACTTGATATCATCATGTGTATTTTCAGAAGTCTTCCCAATGAGTCACTAGGAGTATCTCCTTATGAGATGCTCTACGGACGTAAGTGCCGTACTCCTCTCAAGGCTTTCAAGGACTCTCTACGTGATGCCACCTTCAGTGAGCATCAGAATGTGACCCAGTTTCTTCAAAACCTACAACACATTCTCGAGAGGGTGCATTCCTTTGCTAAAAACAACCTATTGAAAGCCCAAGAGAGGATGAAGACTCACTACGACCAGCACAGCCAAGTAAGGAAATTTAAACCGGGAGACTTCGTACTTACCTACTTTCCTATCCCAGGGTCTCCCTTGCAAAACAGGTTATCAGGACCCTACCGTGTCAAGGAGTGCAGAAACAACTACAACTACGTTCTCGAGACTCCCGATACGCGGCGGAAGACCCAGTTGTGCCACGTCAACCTACTGAAGCTATATCATGGTACTCCTCCCACTGTGCTAATTAACTACTCAACCTTTACAGGTCCATACCGCCACAGTGAGACCTTCCCTGCTTCTCCTCCCGAAAGCACTGACACTGAGACAGCGCTTTCCAACTCGGAAATCCTAACTGATATCCATAATTACTTTCAGGACGATAATAGTGCTTCACTCATCAAAATCATCAGAGAACATCAGGAGTTGTTTCGAGATGATCCACAAGAGTGTACTGTGACTCAGCGCGACATCCAACTGCTCCCTGACACCCGGCCGATTCGCCAACCATTCTACCGGAGCAGCCCTAGCAAGAAGGAAGTCATGCGTGCTGAGGTACAGTACTTCTTGGACCATGGACTGGCTACACCTTGTGAGTCCCCCTAGGCCTCACCATGTATCTTGGTACCAAAACCCCAAGGTAAGACCCGGTTGTGTACTGACTACCGAAAACTAAATAGTGTGACGATCAAAGATGCGTACACATTACCTAGGATTGATGACATCCTTGACGCCATTGGCAATGCCCGCTACCTGTCCCAGGTGGACTTGCTCAAGGGCTATTATCAGGTGTGCTTAACGGAGCGAGCTAAAGAAATATCTGCCTTCATCACCCCATTCGGAATTTTCAGATATGAATGCCTTCCCTTTGGACTATGCAATGCCCCGGCCACCTTTCAGAGAGCTGTCAACCGCGTCATCCAGGGCTTGGAAAACACCTACGCCTATTTGGATGATATCGTTGTAGCATCCAACACCTGGAGCGAACATCTGCTCCAGCTGCAACGATTGTTCGCCAAGCTCCTGAAAACCGGCCTCACCATCAATCTGGGCAAATCCACCTTTGCCAAAGGTAAAGTGCGTTATCTGGGTCATGTAATAGGGAGTGGCAGCCTGGCTCCGTTAAATATCCACACTCAAGCCATCAAACAGTATCCACAGCCTACTACCAGGAAGCAGCTCCTGCGCTTCCTTGGTCTTGCCTTTTATTACCGTAAGTTTGTGAAGAACTTTAGTACGTTAGCAACACCCTTAATCACCTTAACCAGTCCCAAGCAACGGTATAATTGGACCATGCAACAAACCGTTGCTTTCGAACAACTCAAATTCCTGCTCTGTTCTAATCCTATTCTCGCCTCGCCAGATATCACGAAGCCTTTCATCCTCCATGTCGACGCCAGTGGTACCGGCATCGGGGGTGTCCTAATGCAGCAACGAGGCGAGGAGGTTGTGCCTGTCAGCTACTACAGCTACAAGTTGAAGCCTCACCAGAAAAAACTACAGCACTATAGAGAAGGAACTCCTCTCCATCGTCCTGAACTTGCAACACTTTGCACCATACCTGCA
>WNGS01166644.1:7500-18534 GCA_020271785.1 Procambarus virginalis
AGAAGTACCATACTGACCCCCGAGCTCAAAGCGGCAGCCAAGAGCCTTCGTGAGAACAAGGAGATAGTTGTCAGGAGAGGCGACAAGTCGCCAATATACGTCATCCTTAAGAAAGACGAATATCTGGCGAAAATGAACCACATACTCTCTGACCAAACTAAATTCCAAAGGGTAACGAAGGACACTACAGCCGAATTGAAAACAAAGGTCAACAAGTTGATTGAAACTGTGAATGCCAAGAAATCCGGACTCCACCTGCCAAAGATTATTGGAGAATATAAACCCGGATATGCGTATGGAAACGTCAAGACGCATAAGCCTGGAAACCCACTTCGGCCAATTATCAGCCAGATACCCACACCCACGTACAGACTGGCGAAACGACTCAACGGCTTACTGACTCCTTATGTCCCGTGCAACTTCAGCCTGAAATCCCCGAAGGAATTTGTTGACTTACTGCGGGGAACACGGGCTACAGGGATAAGAGCATCGTTGGACGTAGAATCACTGTTCACCAACGTACCTGTGGATGAAACAATCGGGATGATAATGGACCGAGTGTATCGAGACCCGGCATGTACTCCCCTTGACATGCCAGAAAATATCCTGAGGAAACTACTCCAAGCTTGTACTAAGGAGGCACCCTTCTTGAGCCCGGATGGGCACATGTATAAGCAAGTAGATGGGGTCGCTATGGGTTCTCCCCTAGGCGTCCTGTTTGCAAACTTCTACATGGGTACTATTGAGGAAAAAGTCTTAGTCGACTTGAACTTGAAACCGGCCATATACTGCAGGTATGTTGACGACATTTTTACACAGGTACCTGATGTCAGACATCTGCAGGAGCTGAAAGAAGCGTTTGAGCAGAATTCTGTGTTACGTTTCACTTACGAGATGGAGAAGGATGGGAAGCTGCCCTTTCTAGATGTAACAGTCATGGAAAGGAGCGGAGGTTTCCACACTACAGTCTACACTAAGGAAACAAACATAGGAATGTGCCTAAATGCCAACAGTGACTGCCCAGATAGGTACAAGAGGAGTGTTGTTAACGCTTATGTCGACCGTGCTCTCAGCCACAGCTCAGAATGGAAGCAAGTCGACGAAGAACTCTGTAGAGTAAGGCAGGTCCTAGTCAACAACGGCTTCTCCAATGGTTTCATTGAAGACATCATAAGAAGGAAAGTGAAACGCCATGCAACCTCTGAAGATACAACTAACACAACACCTATACCCCCTATTAGACTATTTTACAGGAACTTCTTCTCCACAGCTCATAAAACGGAGGAAAGGGTCCTGAAAGATATTGTTAATAGAAACGTTATCCCTACAGACAAAAATCAGAAGATACAATTGACGATTTACTATAAAACCAAGAAAACTGCCAACCTACTCATGAGAAACTCTCCAGACACAAAGCAGAACGCTTTGAAAGAGACCAATGTCGTCTATGCCTTCAAATGCCCACTTGGGGACTGTAAGCCCCAAAGAACTCAATATATAGGCAAGACAACAACATCTCTTTCCAGGCGATTAACGATGCATAAGCAACAGGGCTCTATCAAGGAACATATAATCTCTTCCCACAACCAAACCATCACCAGAGAAATCTTAACAAACAACACAGAAATCATTGATAGATACAGCGACAACAGGCGGCTTGACATCTGCGAGGCACTACACATCAAGAAGTCAACACCAGCAATCAACAGCCAATTAACGCACTACTATATTCTACCCACTTCAAGACTCCGCTCCAATATAGAAACATCAAGAAATACGGGCCAATAGGCCTTCTGCAGTTACAGATCTATTCTTCCCTTATACCCATTGTTTCGTGTTCTGTGTTTGTTCTCACCTCACCCCAAACCATTGTAACATGTCACCTCACCCAAATGCAGGTATTTAAACTCTGTTCAGTTATAGTTGTTCTGTGTGTGTGTAACTAAAGTCTTTGAAAATGTAATAAGTTTTACGAAACGCGCTCAAGTGTCGCGTCAGACTAAGAAATAAAGAATGAATTTTGGAGAATTGATTTTTAATTTACCGTCATCAGTAAAAACAAACATAAGGAAAATTGAGAAAATTCGTGTTAGAATTATTAATCTTACTTTTTCGGTCATATTTAATAATATATATATATATATATATATATATATATATATATATATATATATATATATATATATATATATATATATATATATATATATATATATATATATATATATATATATATATATGTATATATATGTATATATATAGGCCAGCGCTTTTTATACTGCTGTGATGTGTTAGGGGGCTGTGACGTAATTGACGTAATTTGCTGAGACAGTGTTTTTCAAGTTGCCTTTGGCGGCAAAGTTGTACCGTGTTGTACAGTGTTGTGTGAACTGTTGACAGTGTCCTTGGTGTAATGTGTGGTATACTGTGAAGGATTCTGTGAGAATTTAAAGTCATTAACGTCACTGGGGGACATCATTGCTTAATGAGGGTGTTGTTGTGTTGATGAACAGCATTGTGACAACATAATTTGCGGGTGCAGTTACCTGGCCATGTAACAGTCAGTTGAGCACCCCCTTGCTAATTTGTGGAATTGACTTGTGCACGTCTAGACCCCCTGGGCCACCAGGGGGTCTAGACGTGCTGGCCAAGTGTTCCCCAGTCGTTGCTTGGTGTTCTGTGTGGGAGGGTGGTGTTGTTGCATCGGCACCATGGGGACCCCCCTCCCCCCTATTCGCCGCTCGGAGACTGTGGGTCTGGAATTTTCTGGACGTGCGTCATACCTGGCCCTTGAGATTGTCCTGTTGGATATGCTATGTGTTCGTGTTGCAGATGTGTATGGGCTTCAACTGTTGACAAACCATCAGGCACTTGTGAAGTTTAACTCCACTGCTGTCTATATGGACTTCGTAGCCCGTTACGATGGGCGCTCTCTTCCTCTCCCTGGGGACGGTGGTACCGTCACTATCTCTGACCGGTGCTGCTCGTTAACATATGTGGCCCCGCATGGTGTGCTGTTTGAGTTTACGGAGGCCTTGCTTCGACGGTTCTTTGGGACCGTGGGACCTGAACTCTCGGCCTGCGGCTCAAATCTCCTTTTCCCTCCACGGTAACCTTGATGGGCTACACTATGCGGGCATTCTACACAGGGCAGCCTCGACAATGTTTTCATTGTGGCCTTGAGGGGTGCCAGGCGGCCGCTTGTACTGGGGTACCCGCTGCTCCCGTGTAATTTATTTAGAGAAGAGGATTTCCCTCCGTTGGTGGTGCAGGATGTGTATCCTGGTATTGGAGTGGGTGGGGAGGTTTCCCCGCCGCCTGCTGGCCCGGTGGTGGTTCCGGGTTCATCGGCTGCTGAGCCGGTGGGTACATGTGGTGGTGTTCGTGACGTGGTGGTGGTGTGTGTGCGGCCCCGCCTCTGCGATCATCCTCTACGCTTCCTCGGGATTCTTCGCCTTGCGGGCCTCTTCTCCTCTGGCCGTGTCATCGTCGTCGTGGGCTCCTTCGCCTGTGTGGGTCCCTTCTCTCCCGCCAGCCGCGCCTGTGTGGGTCCCTTCTCTCCCGCCAGCCGCGCCTGTTGGTTCTCCGGTTCCGGTGTCCTTGGTGGGTGGCGGCCTCATCGCCAGCGTCATTGAGGCTGACCTTCTGTGTGGTCGTGCTACCTCGGTTATGGGGTGGTCGGCCATAGGGTCATCTCGGGCGACACCTGTAGGGGTGACAGCTCCGACGATCAGCGTCCTGTCCCTAAGCATTCTCGCCAGGATACGGATGGGTCGCCTCCCTTGTGCAAAGGCTGATGACTACGACGGTAGCCCCTGGTGACCATGACCTTGTGGTGGTGTTGACGAAAGATGTGCGCCGGGAGGCCTCTGTTCCTGTTCCTGGTGGTGAGAGACATGGCGCATTGACGGTGCCCCCTGTGTGGGGCTCTGTGAGGCGTCCGACGTGGGACCTGGTGTGCAAGCTGGTGTGGGGCCTTGTGCGCTGGCCGGTGTGCTTCCCCGTGCGCAACCCTGTGACCGGCCCCCTAAGAAGAAGCCCTTCCCTGTCATCTTCCCCTCCGGGGAGGTGTTTGATGGGTCTCGTCCTATGAGGTGTGGCTTTGATGGCCTGGTGCATCCCAGCGGAATCTTCTTCCATTTGGGTTCCGCGGGTGCGGGGTTTTGTCACTGGGGTACCGAATTTAATGCCTTGGCCTTGTGTGGCTCCTGGCCGTCCGGTGTCTGATGACGAGCAGTTGGTTTGGGAGGCTTACTGCTTGCGTTTTCCGGAGCGGGAATACCGGGAGAAGTATGAGTAGTGAGTGTGGATGGTTTTTTTGTTTGTTTGTTTGCTTGGTGCTTATTCTTGTATGTGTGTGTGTGTGATGTTGCCCGGTGCCTACGTGCATGGGTGCGTGTTCTTGTGTGTGCGGTTGTGTGTGGTGTGGCTGTTTCTTTCTGGCTCCTGCGTGGGCCTGTTGCGCTGTATCTTCGTTTGACATTTAAGGGCTATTGTTTTTGTTTGTCATTTTTTTTGCCTGTATTATGTGTCGTGTGTGTGTCCTGTGTTGCGATTGTGGTTACTTGTACGCGTTTTGACGTTCTGTTTTCTGTGCTCTATTTATGTTGTTCTATACGTTACTATGTTGATTATATACATTTTAGATTCTGCTGTACCATTTTATTCTGTTCTTTTTGCTATGTTATGTTTACTGTGTTTCCTATGTTCTCTTACTCCTGTATTATGTTCGTTAATTTTCTCCTTGCTATGTTATCATGTGTTCTACTTACTATGTTGTATTTACAGTGTTGTATTTACCATGTTTTGTTACTGTGTTCTTGATTCTGTGGTGTGGTGTCTGCTGTTGTGTGGTGTGACGCATGGTGCGTGTGTTTTGCGATTGTTTTATGTTGTATATATGTATTATTTATTTTTACCCTTGGTTTTATTGTGTTCTTTGTGAACTTTTGTCATTACTGACGCTTTTGGCATGCCCCATCTGGGTAG
This sequence comes from Procambarus virginalis, assembly GCA_020271785.1. Taxonomy (NCBI): domain Eukaryota; kingdom Metazoa; phylum Arthropoda; class Malacostraca; order Decapoda; family Cambaridae; genus Procambarus; species Procambarus virginalis. The sequence goes on from WNGS01166644.1 coordinate 12,490, forward strand.
TGCAACTTTGTTTTTTTGTGTGTGTGTGTGTTCCTATGTGTTTTATATTATTCTTTGCTTTCACTTTTGTGTTCTGTTGCTCTGTGTTACTTGTTATCTGTGTTATTGTCATTCTGTGTTCTTTGTTGTTCTGCGCTTTATTGTTTTATGTGTTTATTGTACGTTGTAATTGTTTTGTAAATAAAAAAAAATGTGTAATTAGCAGCAGTCAGAGAGTTCACTCAGTGGTGAGGAATTGTTGGAAGGGCGACTAACGTAGTGTTAAAGGAGAACTGATTTCGCTGTCGTGGAGTGCGGTTGTTCCGTCCGGCCACTGCAGTTGTTGTCAACCCGGTGTGGATTGAGGACCTGGGTGTCGCTGCTGACGTGGCTTGTGTCCCGTGTTTCTGCTGAGGGGCCCCTGGGGCCGTGACGGTCTGCAATCTTGGGGGGCTTGTGCCCTCTGTTGCCAGGCAGACCTCTATTGGCCTGGAGTTCTCTTGGATTGCATCTTACCACGCGGTGGAGGTGGTGTTAATTATATGTTCTGTGTCCCTATAGAGTCTGTGTGTGGGGTGCAGTTGCTAGCCGGACGGCGGCGATTGTCAAGTTTGACTCCCCGGTGATTTATCAAGATCTCGTCACGCGCTATGATGGGCGCTCGTTCCCTCTTCCTGGAGATTTTTTTTATTTATATAAGAAAACCACAAAGTACAAACAGAAAACCACATACAAAGAAAAACCATGAGTACATCCAGGATACACACAATACAGTAACACAACAGTCAAAGAACCCATACACCAGAATAATCAAAAGTTAAATACACATGAAACAAAGCATAGAACAAACCCCAACACGGGCACCTAACACAAAGCTAAAAACAATACAGGACACATGCCTAAAGCAGGAAACACAAGACAACAATAACAGAAAACAGATCCACACAGGGAACCGAAATATACAGAAAAACAAAAAGCACAAACACCATGCAAACGACCAATAGGCCATAAGAACACAAGTACATAATATAAAATCTAGCCAAGCTAAAAGCAGTATGTGACGCATACCCAAGGCACGAAACACAAGGCATTAATAACAGAAAACAGAACCACACAGGGAACTGAAAATACAAAAAAACAAAAAGCACAAAAAACATGCAAACGACCAAAAGGCCGTAAGGACACAAGTACAGAAAATAAACAGCCACGAGTAAGACACATAAATCTGCAAGTATAAAACCACACCCTACCACACAGCCAATCACACAGAATATATACAGAAAGGTACCAACATACAAACACACTCGCAAACCCAGAAAAAAAACGGAACACGCAGGAACCAGAAAAAACAAATCTCCCCCCCCCCCTGACTCAATCACACTCATGCAACCCCACCCCACACCCACGCACCCAAGCGTGCGCAACACCACAACACACAATAGTCAAACAAGAGGATATTTCTCAGGGTACATCCACACCAGATACCTCCACTTATAAGATTCCCATATCAAATACTAGTCCGTAGGGGCACGGCCCTCACGATATCGCGGGTACTCCATATACTCAGGGATCACCACATCCAGCGAAAGCGGTCGCCTCCAACCACGGAACACCGAAGATGAAGAGCTCGATACAGGAGGCAGGGACACTGCCGCCGAGGAAGCAGGAGATACTGGAACAGCGGGCGGAGGCTGCCCATCGGGCCACACACTAGGGCGCGCACTTCGTTCTACATCGGGCACTGCACCGAGCCCGCGGAGGGGTGCTCCGCAGGCGCCCCAGGGCCCCTGCCAACCGGAACAGAAGCAGAGTCCCCCCGTCGCTCATCCTTCGACAACACCACGACGAGGTCGCCATCACCAGGGGAAACCGCCCACTGAGGAGAGCCACCAGCAGGGGGCACAGTGTCCATCACAGAAGGCACCACAGAAGGCAGCACAAGGTCGCCCACAGCATCATCATCCATCACTTCACGCTCCTCTGCCCACGACCGGCGAGGTGACGCATCCCGAGCCGAACGACGGCGCATAGAAATAGGCCGTTGATCGTCGGAACTGTCACCCCTTGCAAGCGGCCCCAGAAGAACCATCGGCAGGCGGCCCCAAAGGCGGGGCAGCACGATCATGCAGAACAGCAGCCTCAACGACGTGGGGAAAAAAACACTACCATCCAAGAGACCGGATTCGGAGAAGGAAGAGACACAGCAGGTGGAAGGGTAGACTTCACCACACATGAGGTATCCAGCGAGGGCGACTGATCCGGCAGAGGAGAAGAGGCATGTGTTAACGAGAAACGATGTCTCACACACCACCACCCCGACAGCCCCGGAAGCACATGTCCTTCTGCGGAAGATGCAGGCACCACCCTTACAGCACCATCCAATGCCATCACGGAAGGAATTGGATGCTGATGCAACTCTGCATCAACCGAACAGCGAAGGTCTGAAGCAGGTGCCCCTAGGTCCTCAGAACTTACCGGTGAGGTAGACAGATCAGGGCCAGACGGACCGACAGCTGGATCCGCCACAGGAACCACACCAGGCACCTACATAGAGCGAGGATCCGCTGGGGAATCCCCATGCACAGACAAGCGGGGAAAGTCATCTTCAAGGAAAACTGAAGGGTCCTCAGCACGAGAGCGTCGCAACAGGCCGCCATGTGGCCCTCAGCACCACACCAGAAACAGGTGCGTGTTTGACTCTGATAAAATACCGCAGAGAAAGCCCACGAAACGAAAGCCTGGAAGGAATAGGGCTCGTGACCCGCATAACGAGCGTACGAACACCCAGACAGACCTCTTTCAGCAGACCCGCACTCAAAGTGGTTGATACCTGGTTGATGGGTTCTGGGAGTTCTTCTACTCCCCAAGCCCGGCCCGAGGCCAGGCTTGACTTGTGAGAGTTTGGTCCACTAGGCTGTTGCTTGGAGCGGCTCGCAGGCCCACATACCCACCACAGCCCGGTTGGTCCGGCACTCCTTGAGGAATAAATCTAGTTTCCTCTTGAAAATGTCCACAGTTGTTCCGGCAATATTTCTTATGCTTGCTGGGAGGACATTGAACAACCGCGGACCTCTGATGTTTATACAGTGTTCTCTGATTGTGCCTATGCACCTCTGCTCTTCACTGGTTCTATTCTGCATTTTCTTCCATATCGTTCACTCCAGTACGTCGTTATTTTACTGTGCAGATTTGGTACTTGGCCCTCGGTCCGGTAGTGTGCGTGTAGACACTAGGCGGCCCTGTAGTGTGTGCGTGTAGACACACAATAGGTGGCCCTGTAGTGTGTGCGTACACACTAGGTGGCCCTGTAGTGTGCGTGTAGTCACTAGGTGGCCCTGAAGTGTGCCTGTAGACACTAAGTGGACCATTAGTGTGTGTGTAGACACTAGGCTGCCCTGTAGTGTGTGTGTAGACACTAGGCGGCCCTGTAGTGTGCGTGTAGACACTAGTGGCCCTGTAGTGTGTGTGTAGACACTAGTAGACCCTATAATGTGCGTGTTGACACTAGTAGGCTCTAAATGTGCGTGTAGACACTAGGTGGCCCTGTAGTGTGCGTGTAGACACTAGGCGCCCTGTAGTGTACGTGTAGGCACTTGGTGGTCCTGTAGTGTGCGTAAAGACACTAGGCGGCCTTGAAGTGTGCGTGTAGACACCAAGTAGCCCTGTAGTGTGCGTATTGACAATAGGTGGCCCTGTAGTGTGTGTGTGTAGACACTAGGCGGCACTGTAGTGTGCGTGTAGACACTAGGTGGCCATGTAGTGTGTGTGTGTAGACACTAGTCGGTCCTGTAGTGTGTGTGTAGACACTAGGCGGCCCTGTAGTGTGTGTGAAGACACCAAGTGGCCCTGTAGTGTGCGTGTAGACACTAGGTGGCCCTGTAGTGTGTGTGTGTAGACACTAGGCGGCACTGTAGTGTGCGTGTAGACACTAGGTGGCCCTGTAGTGTGTGTGTGTAGACACTAGGCGGTCCTGTAGTGTGTGTGTAGACACTAGGCAGCCCTGTTGTGTGTGTGAAGACACCAAGTGGCCCTGTAGTGTGCGTGTAGACACTAGGTGGCCCTGTAGTGTGCGTGTAGACACTAGGTGGCCCTGTAGTGTGTGCGTAGAAACTAGGCCGCCCTGTAGTGTGCCTCTAGACAATGGGCTGCCCTGTAGTGTGTGCGTGTAGACACTAGGTTGACCTGTAGTGTGCGTGTAGACACTGCGCGGCCCTGTAGTGTGTGTGTAGACACTAGGCAGCCTTGTAGTGTGTGTGTGTAGACACTAGGCGGCCTTGTAGTGTGCGTGTAGACACTAGGTGGCCCTGTATTGTGTGTGTAGACTCTTGGTTACCTTGTAGTGCGTGTAGACACTAGGCAGGCCTGTATGGTGCGTGTAGACACTAGATTTACCTGTTTGTGTGTGTAGAAACTAGGCGGCCCTGTAGCGTGCGTGTAGACACTAGGTGGTCCTGAAGTGTGCGTTTAGACACTAAGAGGCCCTGAAGTGTACGTGTAGACACTAGGCCGCCCTGTAGTGTGTGTGAAGACACCAGGCGGCCCTGTAGTGTGCATGTAGACACTAGGTGGACCTTTAGTGTTGTGTAGACACTAGGCGCCCTGTGTGCGTATAGACCCTAAGTGGCCCTGTAGTGTGTGTGTAGACACTAGGTGGCCCTATAGCCGTGCAGTTGCAGTAAGTAACAACTGTCTGCCAACAATGGTGGCAGCTCAACTATCCGGTCTGTAAACAATAGTGGCAGGCACTCTTACTGTCTGCCAACAATAGTGCAGCTTAACTTATTGTCTGCCAACAGTGGTGGCAGTTCAACAACTGTCTGCCAACAATAGTGCAGCTTAACTTATTGTCTGCCAACAATGGTGGCAGCTCAAAATACCTTCTGCCAACAATAGTGCAGCTAAACTTATTGTCTGCCAACAATAGTGGCAGCTTAACTTATTGTCTGCCAACAATGGTGGCAGTTCAAAATACCTTCTGCAACAATGGTAGCAGCCCAACATTCTGTCTGCCAACAATGGTCGAAGCCCTACTTATTGTTTGCCAAGAATGATGGGAGCACAACTTACCGTCTGCCAATGTGTGCAAAAGCCAAGGACTGAGCAGTTTCCACTGTAACATTACTGGGGAATGTTTGTGAACATTGTTCCTTGAGTGACTCTGAGTAGACGAGCAGGAGAAACCTGGTGTGAGGTCGCTGCTGGCACAACCGGAGCAAGGTTGTAGTCTTGCCCGCTCCACCGAAGGCGTTGATCTTCACAACCTGGACAATAATTATAACATTTACAACTTGCCAACACTTATTATATCATTCGCAAACTGGACAACAATTATAATATCATTTGCAACCTAGATAACTGTTATAATATTCTCAAAATAACACAATAATTATAACATCATTCACAACTGTTTAAAAATCATCATTCAAAACCTGGACAAATAAAACCATCATTCAAAGCCTGGACAACTATTATAACATCATTCACAACCTGGGAATTATATTAACATTATTTACAAACTGGACAACTATAATTATATCATTCAAAACCTTGAACACAACTATAACGTCATTCAGAACCTTAACAACTATCCAGAACTTCATTCACAACCTGGACAATATTATAATATAATTCACAACATGGACAACCGTTCTAACATCATTACAACCTGGACCACTACCATAACGTTATCTATAAACTAAACAATTATATTATAACATCATTCACAACCTGGACAATTATTATAATATTCACAACCCGTACATCTATTATACCGTCATTCAAAACCTGGACGATAGTTGTAACATTATTCACAACCTGGACAACAATTATAATTCGTTCACAACCGTACAATTATTATAATATAGTTTAACAATTGGAAAACTATAGTAACAATATTAACAACCTGGACAACTGTTATAAAATTAGTTGGCAACCAGGATATATAATATTACATCATTCAAAACTTTGGAACTAAAGTAACATCATTCACACCAATACAACTTTACAACATTCACATCCAGTTCAACTATTAAAACATCATTTACACCTGGACGCTAATTATATCAT
>WNGS01166646.1:0-10132 GCA_020271785.1 Procambarus virginalis
GTTGGTGTTTGTATGGTTGAGATGGGAGAGAGGGGTTTCAGGGGAGCCAAGGAGTTGTTTAATTTTCTTCCAGAACGCGGCTGGCTCACTCTTGTAATTGTTGACCTGGTTGACCAAAGTGCCCCAGATATGGCGTTTGTGAAGGAGGGTGAGTCCTATTACTTCTCGTCTGAGGGCCTGGATAGTGTGTAAATGGGGAGGCCTGTGCGGGTCCTTTTGATGCACTCTTGTTGGTAAGTTCTCATTTTTTCCCTTATTTCCCTTGTTGGGTTGTACTGTTTTATGTCTCTTGTGCTGGTTAGGCCGCAGTTTGGAAGTGTTGCTTCAGTGATGCGGGTATGGAGGAGGTCCACTGCTGCATCTATGTCGTGGATTGGGCAGTCTTGTAAAACTATTACCGGGTCGTCACCCAGGGAATCCATGTAAGGGCGGAGTCTAAGGGTACTGAGTTGGGGTTTGGGAGTACCTATGGTCCTGAAGGGGGTCGTTGAAGATGGATAATTATCGGGATGTGGTCAGATCCCACATCCCCACCTGGGTGATTCTGGAGTGAAAGATGCCACATTCATGGTTTAACAGGACTAGATCCGGAGTTCCCGGTTGAACGCCGACGTAAGAGTGGAAAAAAGGGCCGAGGAAGGTTAGGTTCCTTGCCATTAGGAGGTTGTTTAGGATTCTACCTTTGACGTCATTTCTACCATTGGTGGCATTGAAGAACGCAGCATGGTGTGCNTGGGGTGAGACAAGACTGCCGGGTGAGGCAAGACTGCCGGGTGAGACAAGACTGCCGGGTGAGACAAGACTGCTGGGTGAGACAAGACTGCCGGGTGAGACAAGACTGCGTGTGAGAAAAGACTGCTGGGTGAGACAAGACTGCTGGGTGAGACAGACTGCTGGGTGAGACAAGACTGCCGGGTGAGACAAGACTGCTGGGTGAGACAAGACTGCTGGGTGAGGCAAGACTGCCGGGTGAGACAAGACTGCCGGGAGACAAGACTGCCGGGTGAGACAAGTTCGGGTGAGACAAGACTGCTGGGTGAGACAAGACTGCTGGGTGAGACAAGACTGCCGGGTGAGACAAGACTGCCGGTGAGACAAGACTGCCGGGTGAGGCAAGACTGCCGGTGAGACAGACTGCCGGGTGAGACAAGACTGCTGGGTGAGACAAGACTGCCGGGTGAGAGCAAGACTGCCGGGTGAGACAAGACTGCTGGGTGAGACAAGACTGCTGGGTGACCAAGACTGCCGGGTGAGACAAGACTGCCGTGAGACAAGACTGCCGGGTGAGACAAGACTGCCGGGTGAGACAAGACTGCTGGGTGAGACAAGACTGCTGGGTGAGACAAGACTGCCGGGTGTGAGACAAGACTGCCGGGTGAGACAAGACTGCCGGGTGAACAAGACTGCCGTGTGAGACAAGACTGCTGGGTGAGACAAGACTGCTGGGTGAGACAAGACTGCGGGTGAGACAAGACTGCGGGTGAGACAAGACTGCCGGGTGAGACAAGACTGCTGGGTGAGGCAAGACTGCCGGTGAGACAAGACTGCCGGGTGAGACAAGACTGCCGGTGAGGCAAGACACTGCCGGGTGAGACAGACTGCCGGGTGAGACAAGACTGCCGGGTGAGACAAGACTGCGGGTGAGGCAAGACTGCCGGGTGAGACAAGACTGCGGGTGAGGCAAGACTGCTGGGTGAGACAAGACTGCTGGGTGAGACAAGACTGCCGGGTGAGACAAGACTGCCGGGTGAGACAAGACTGCTGGGTGAGACAAGACTGCTGGGTGAGACAAGACTGCCGGGTGAGACAAGATTGCAGGGTGAGACAAGACTGCCGGGTGAGACAAGACTGCTGGGTGAGACAAGACTGCTGGGTGAGGCAAGACTGCCGGGTGAGACAAGACTGCCGGGTGAGACAAGACTGCCGGGTGAGACAAGACTGCTGGGTGAGACAAGACTGCTGGGTGAGGCAAGACTGCTGGTGAGACAAGACTGCCGGGTGAGGCAAGACTGCTGGGTGAGACAAGACTGCTGGGTGAGACAAGACTGCTGGGTGAGGCAAGACTGCTGGGTGAGACAAGACTGCCGGGTGAGACAAGACTGCTGGGTGAGACAAGACTGCCGGGTGAGACAAGACTGCTGGGTGAGACAAGACTGCTGGGTGAGACCAGACTGCTGGGTGAGACAAGACTGCCGGGTGAGACAAGACTGCTGGGTGAGACAAGACTGCCGGGTGAGACAAGACTGCTGGGTGAGACAAGACTGCCGGGTGAGACAAGACTGCCGGGTGAGGCAAGACTGCTGGGTGAGACAAGACTGCTGGGTGAGACAAGACTGCTGGGTGAGACAAGACTGCCGGGTGAGGCAAGACTGCTGGGTGAGACAAGACTGCCGGGTGAGACAAGACTGCTGGGTGAGACAAGACTGCTGGGTGAGACAAGACTGTTGGGTGAGACAAGACTGCTGGGTGAGACAAGACTGCTGGGTGAGACAAGACTGCCGGGTGAGGCAAGACTGCTGGGTGAGACAAGACTGCTGGGTGAGACAAGACTGCCGGGTGAGACAAGACTGCTGGGTGAGACAAGACTGCTGGGTGAGACAATACTGCTGGGTGAGACAAGACTGCTGGGTGAGACAAGACTGCCGGGTGAGACAAGACTGCTGGGTGAGGCAAGACTGCCGGGTGAGACAAGACTGCCGGGTGAGGCAAGACTGCTGGGTGAGGCAAGACTGCTGGGTGAGACAAGACTGCCGGGTGAGACAAGACTGCCGGGAGAGACAAGACTGCCGGGTGAGACAAGACTGCTGGGTGAGACATGACTGCTGGGTGAGACAAGACTGCTGGGTGAGACATGACTGCTGGGTGAGACAAGACTGCCGGGTGAGGCAAGACTGCCGGGTGAGACAAGACTGCCGGGTGAGACAAGACTGCTGGGTGAGACAAGACTGCCGGGTGAGACAAGACTGCCGTGTGAGAAAGACTGCTGAGTGAGACAAGACTGCTGGGTGAGACATGACTGCTGGGTGAGACAAGACTGCCGGGTGAGACAAGACTGTCGGGTGAGACAAGACTGCTGGGTGAGGCAAGACTGCCGGGTGAGACAAGACTGCCGGGTGAGACAAGACTGCCGGGTGTGACATGACTGCCGGTTGAGACAAGACTGCCGGGTGAGGCAAGACTGCTGGTGAGGCAAGACTGCCGGGTGAGACAAGACTGCTGGGTGAGACAAGACTGCCGGGTGAGACAAGACTGCTGGGTGAGACAAGACTGCCGGGTGAGACAAGACTGCGGGTGAGACAAGACTGCTGGGTGAGACAAGACTGCCGGGTGAGACAAGACTGCCGGGTGAGGCAAGACTGCCGGGTGAGACAAGACTGCTGGGTGAGACAAGACTGCCGGGTGAGGCAAGACTGCTGGTGAGACAAGACTGCCGGGTGAGACAAGACTGCCGGGTGAGACAAGACTGCTGGGTGAGACAAGACTGCTGGGTGAGACAAGACTGCCGGGTGAGGCAAGACTGCTGGGTGAGGCAAGACTGCCGGTGAGACAAGACTGCTGGGTGAGACAAGACTGCTGGGTGAGGCAAGACTGCCGGGTGAGACAAGACTGCTGGGTGAGAAAAGACTGCCGGGTGAGACAAGACTGCTGGGTGAGACAAGACTGCCGGGTGAGACAAGACTGCCGGGTGAGACAAGACTGCTGGGTGAGACAAGACTGCCGGGTGAGACAAGACTGCCGGGTGAGACAAGACTGCTGGGTGAGACAAGACTGCCGGGTGAGACAAGACTGCTGGGTGAGACAAGACTGCCGGGTGAGACAAGACTGCTGGGTGAGACAAGACTGCCGGGTGAGACAAGACTGCTGGGTGAGACAAGACTGCCGGGTGAGACAAGACTGCCGGGTGAGACAAGACTGCTGGGTGAGACAAGACTGCCGGGTGAGACAAGACTGCCGGGTGAGGCAAGACTGCTGGGTGAGGCACGACTGCTGGGTGAGACAAGACTGCCGGGTGAGGCAAGACTGTTGGGTGAGACAAGACTGCTGGGTGAGACAAGACTGCCGGGTGAGGCAAGACTGCTGGGTGAGACAAGACTGCCGGGTGAGACAAGACTGCCGGGTGAGACAAGACTGCTGGGTGAGACAAGACTGCTGGGTGAGACAAGACTGCCGGGTGAGGCAAGACTGCTGGGTGAGGCAAGACTGCCGGGTGAGACAAGACTGCTGGGTGAGACAAGACTGCTGGGTGAGGCAAGACTGCCGGGTGAGACAAGACTGCTGGGTGAGACAAGACTGCCGGGTGAGACAAGACTGCTGGGTGAGACAAGACTGCCGGGTGAGACAAGACTGCCGGGTGAGACAAGACTGCCGGGTGAGACAAGACTGCCGGGTGAGACAAGACTGCCGGGTGAGACAAGACTGCTGGGTGAGACAAGACTGCCGGGTGAGACAAGACTGCTGGGTGAGACAAGACTGCCGGGTGAGACAAGACTGCCGGGTGAGACAAGACTGCCGGGTGAGACAAGACTGCTGGGTGAGACAAGACTGCCGGGTGAGACAAGACTGCTGGGTGAGACAAGACTGCCGGGTGAGACAAGACTGCCGGGTGAGACAAGACTGCTGGGTGAGACAAGACTGCTGGGTGAGACAAGACTGCCGGGTGAGACAAGACTGCTGGGTGAGACAAGACTGCCGGGTGAGACAAGACTGCCGGGTGAGACAAGACTGCTGGGTGAGACAAGACTGCTGGGTGAGACAAGACTGCTGGGTGAGACAAGACTGCCGGGTGAGACAAGACTGCTGGGTGAGACAAGACTGCCGGGTGAGACAAGACTGCTGGGTGAGACAAGACTGCCGGGTGAGACAGGACTGCTGGGTGAGACAAGACATTACTGAAAGACGGTAGTTAGACTTGCCTCGTTCTCCAGCTCAGACTGGCGACCATCAGGGGGGGTGATCCCGTCCATCTTCACCAGTATCCTCACTGGAGACGTCGCCTGTTGACGAGGTAGAGTGAGGTTGTGAGGCAGGATAAAGCTGCATGGTAACATGACGCTGTAAGATAAGGTGGTGATAATACAGGAAGGCTGAAGTTATAAACTATGCCTAGAAGGTGAGGTAGACTAAATTAATCACCATAAAATGTGGCGAGTCTTCATATTTTAAGCCTTCAAAGGTGGTTTATTTCTCATATCTTAAGCCACGTTATTTTGACTCCTTGTCTGCATTATGAGGTAAGATTGGGTCGGTTCATCTCACAGATTATAATGTGACATGTTGTTATGAGGTAGGGTTAGGTTGTAAGATTAGATAACGTTATGATGTATGGCTTAGGATGTACGGTAAATTATGAGGTTGTGTTAGTGTCATTTAGCCAGTAACCGGGTTCTTTACTTATCAAACTGTACATGGGGCCTTAGTGCTTCTTCCTACAAGGCTCCACCTCCAGTCATTGGTAAGTTATTAAGAACTGTCAGTAATAATGAGTCTAAAGGGAAAAGGGGATAAACATCACTAAACAGAATCATCACCAAGTGTACTTCTTAACTATACACACATATGTACAGCACATAACACAGCAGGTGTCACATATGTACAGCACATAACACAGCAGGTGTCACATATGTACAGCACATAACACAGCAGGTGTCACATATGTACAGCACATAATACAGCAGGTGTCACATATGTACAGCACATAACACAGCAGGTGTCACATATGTACAGCACATAACACAGCAGGTGTCACATTCACACAGGACACTAGAAAATGTCTGAAGTCTTCTTTCCCGGTGAGTCCACTTCTATCTTCTATCGTACACCACTCAAGCGTCCCTTCTTGAGTCTGTCTGCGATGGTCCTCACGCCCACGAGTTTACCTTTCTCAGTAAATCATGGGCCAGTCCTCTACAGTATCGTTACTGTATTATAACACTAATTCTCCAGCAACATGCTAGCAGGGGTCTCCAGCAACACACTGGCAGAGGTCTCCAGCAACACACTGGCAGAGGTCTCCAGCAACACACTGGCAGAGGTCTCCAGCAACACACTGGCAGAGGTCTCCAGCAACACACTGGCAGAGGTCTCCAGCAACACACTGGCAGAGGTCTCCAGCAACACACTGGCAGAGGTCTCCAGCAACACGCTAGCAGAGGTCTCCAGCAACACACTGGCAGAGGTCTCCAGCAACACGCTAGCAGAGGTCTCCAGCAACACGCTAGCAGAGGTCTCCAGCAACACACTGGCAGAGGTCTCCAGCAACACGCTGGCAGGGGTCTCCAGCAACACACCGGCAGAGGTCTCCAGCAACACACTGGCAGAGATCTCCAGCAACATGCTGGCAGGGGTCTCCAGCAACACGCTGGCAGAGGTCTCCAGCAACACACTGGCAGAGGTCTCCAGCAACACGCTGGCAGAGGTCTCCAGCAACATGCTGGCAGGGGTCTCCAGCAACACACTGGCAGGGGTCTCCAGCAACACACTGGCAGGGTCTCCAGCAACACACTGGCAGGGGTCTCCAGCAACACACTGGCAGGGGTCTCCAGCAACACTGGCAGGGGTCTCCAGCAACACGCTGGCAGGGGTCTCCAGCAACACACTGGCAGGGGTCTCCAGCAACACACTGGCAGGGGTCTCCAGCAAGACGCTACCAGAGGTCTCCAGCAACACACTGGTAGGGGTCTCCAGCAACACTGGCAGGGGTCTCCAGCAACACACTGGCAGGGGTCTCCAGCAACACACTGTCAGAGGTCTCCAGCAACACACTGGCAGAGGTCTCCAGCAAAACACTGGCAGAGGTCTCCAGCAACACACTGGCAGAGGTCTCCAGCAACACACTGGCAGGGGTCTCCAGCATCACACTGGCAGAGGTCTCCAGCAACACACTGGCAGAGGTCTCCAGCAACACACTGGCAGGGGTCTCCAGCAACACACTAGCAGGGGTCTCCAACAACACACTAGCAGGGGTCTCCAGCAACACACCGGCAGGGGTCATCAGCAACACACTGGCAGGGGTCTCCAGCAACACACTGGCAGGGGTCTCCAGCAACACACTGGCATGAGTCTCCAGCAACACTGGCAGGGGTCTCCAGCAACACACTGGCAGGGGTCTCCAGCAACACACTAGCAGGGGTCTCCAGCAACACACTGGCAGGGGTCTCAAGCAACACACTGGCATGAGTCTCCAGCAACACTGGCAGGGTCTCCAGCAACACACTGGTAGGGGTCTCCAGCAACACACTGGCAGGGGTCTCCAGCAACACACTAGCAGGGGTCTCCAGCAACACACTAGCAGGGGTCTCCAGCAACACACTGGCAGGGGTCTCAGCAACACACTGGCAGGGGTCTCCAGCAACAACTGGCAGGGGTCTCCAGCAACACACTGGCATGAGTCTCCAGCAACACTGGCAGGGGTCTCCAGCAACACACTGGCAGGGTCTCCAGCAACACACTGGCAGGGTCTCCAGCAACACACTGGCAAAGGTCTCCAGCAACACACTGGCAGGGTCTCCAGCAACACACTGGCAGAGGTCTCCAGCAACACTGGCAGGGTCTCCAGCAACACACTGGCAGAGGTCTCCAGCAACACTGGCAGGGGTCTCAGCAACACACTGGCAAAGGTCTCCAGCAACACTGGCAGGGGTCTCCAGCAACACACTGGCAGAAGTCTCCAGCAACACACTGGCAGAGGTCTCCAGCAACACTGGCAGGGGTCTCCAGCAACACACTGGCAGAGGTCTCCAGCAACACTGGCAGGGGTCTCCAGCAACACACTGGCAAAGGTCTCCAGCAACACGCTGGCAGGGGTCTCCAGCAACACACTGGCAGAAGTCTCCAGCAACACACTGGCAGAGGTCTCCAGCAACACACTGGCAGGGGTCTCCAGCAACACACTGGCAGGGTCTCCAGCAACACGCTGGCAGGGTCTCCAGCAACACACTGGCAGAGGTTTCCAGCAACACACTGGCAGGGGTCTCCAGCAACACACTGGCAGGGGTCTCCAGCAACACACTGGCAGGGGTCTCCAGCAACACGCTGGCATGTGGTCTCCAGCAACACGCTGGCAGGGGTCTCCAGCAACACACTGGCAGGGGTCTCCAGCAACACGCTGGCAGGGGTCTCCAGCAACACACTGGCAGGGGTCTCCAGCAACACACTGGCAGGAGTCTCCAGCAACACACTGGCAGGGTCTCCAGCAACACTGGCAGGGGTCTCCAGCAACACACTGGCAGGGGTCTCCAGCAACACACTGGCAGGGGTCTCCAGCAACACACTGGCAGGAGTCTCCAGCAACACACTGGCAGAGGTCTCCAGTAACACACTGCAGGGGTCTCCAGCAACACACTGGCAGGGGTCTCCAGCAACACACTGGCAGGGTCTCCAGCAACACACTGGCAGGGTCTCCAGCAACACACTGGCAGAGGTCTCCAGCAACACACTGGCAGGGTCTCCAGCAACACACTGGTAGGGGTCTCCAGCAACACACTGGCAGGGGTCTCCAGCAACACACTGGCAGGGGTCTCCAGCAACACACTGGCAGGGTCTCCAGCAACACACTGGCAGAGGTCTCCAGCAACACACTGGCAGGGGTCTACAGCAACACACTGGCAGGGGTCTCCAGCAACACACTGGCAGGGGTCTCCAGCAACACACTGCAGGGGTCTCCAGCAACACACTGGCAGGGGTCTCCAGCAACACACTGGCAGGGGTCTCCAGCAACACACTGGCAGGTCTCCAGCAACACACTAGCAGGGGTCTCCAGCAACACACTAGCAGGGGTCTCCAGCAACACACCGGCAGGGGTCATCAGCAACACACTGGCAGGGGTCTCCAGCAACAACTGGCAGGGGTCTCCAGCAACACACTGGCAGAGTCTCCAGCAACACTGGCAGGGGTCTCCAGCAACACACTGGCAGGGGTCTCCAGCAACACACTGGCAGGGGTCTCCAGCAACACACTGGCAGGAGTCTCCAGCAACACACTGGCAGAGGTCTCCAGCAACACACTGCAGGGGTCTCCAGCAACACACTGGCAGGTGTCTCCAGCAACACACTGGTAGGGGTCTCCAGCAACACACTGGCAGGGGTCTCCAGCAACACACTGGCAGGGGTCTCCAGCAACACACTGGCAGGAGTCTCCAGCAACACACTGGCAGAGGTCTCCAGCAACACACTGGCAGGGGTCTACAGCAACACACTGGCAGGTGTCTCCAGCAACACACTGGCAGGGTCTCCAGCAACACACTGCAGGGTCTCCAGCAACACACTGGCAGGGGTCTCCAGCAACACACTGGCAGGGTCTCCAGCAACACACTGGCAGGGGTCTCCAGCAACACTAGCAGGGGTCTCAAGCAACACACTGCAGGGTCTCCAGCAACACACCGGCAGGGGTCATCAGCAACACACTGGCAGGGGTCTCCAGCAACAAGCTGGCAGGGGTCTCCAGCAACACACTGGCATAGTCTCCAGCAACACTGGCAGGGTCTCTAGCAACACACTGGCAGAGGTCTCCAGCAACACTGGCAGGGTATCCAGCAACACTGGCAGGGGTCTCCAGCAACACACTGACAGAGGTCTCCAGCAACACGCTGGCAGAGGTCTCCAGCAACACGCTGGCAGAGGTCTCCAGCAATACACTGGCAGGGTCTCCAGCAACACACTGGTAGGGGTCTCCAGCAACACACTGGCAGGGGTCTCCAGCAACACACTGGCAAAGGTCTCCAGCAACACGCTGGCAGGTGTCTCCAGCAACACACTGGCAGAGGTCTCCAGCAACACACTGGCAGAGGTCTCCAGCAACACACTGGCAGGGGTCTCCAGCAACACACTGGCAGGGGTCTCCAGCAACACTCTGCAGGGGTCTCCAGCAACACACTGGCAGGGGTCTCCAGAAATACACTGGCAGGGGTCTCCAGCAACACACTGCAGGGGTCTCCAGCAACACACCGGCAGGAGTCTCCAGCAACACACTGGCAGAGGTCTCCAGCAACACACTGGCAGGGGTCTCCAGCAACACACTGGCAGGGGTCTCCAGCAACACACTGGCAGGGTCTTTAGCAACATGCTTGCAGGGGTCTCCAGCAACACACTGGCAGAGGTCTCCAGCAACACACCGGCAGGGGTCTCCAGCAACACAC
>WNGS01166649.1:0-12417 GCA_020271785.1 Procambarus virginalis
ACTTCTAGTCAAACACAAAACGAAGTTATAAAAGTTCAGAGGTATGCCACCAGACTAGTTCCGGAGCTGATGGGAATGACCTATGAGAAAAATTACTGGAATTGAACCTCACGACGCTGGAAGACAGAAGAGTTAGGGGAGACATGATCACCACCTACAAGATTCCTAGAGGAATTGACAGGGTAGACAAAAAGAAACTTTTTAGCACTGGTGGGACACGAACAAGTGGACACAGGTGGAAGCTTTGTTCCCAATGAGCCACAGAGACATTAGAAATAATTTTTTTCAGTGTCAGGTCGTTAACAAATGGAATGCATTAGGCAGTGATGTGGTGGAGGCTGACTCCATACACAGTTTCAAGTGTAGATATGATAGAGCCCAATAGGCTCAGGAACCCGTACACCAGTTGATTGACAGTTGAGAGGCGGGACCAAAGAGACAAATCTCAACCTTCGCAAGCACAACTAGGTGAGTACACACACACACAGCCTCATGTGATGACATTTCCTCAAAACGGTATCAACAATAATCCGGGACACCGTTCCAACAAATTCCGCCAAGGAGTCGATGAATTTTGTGCGACAGATTGGCTGAATAAATAGAGGGAGCGGAATGGGCGTAGAATTTATCTTTGGCCCTTGTGTTTGCGGTCCAGAAACTCTGGGGCACGAGCCTTGATGATGCGACCAGGGAGTGGGGGAGGCGTACACGTCTATCTGTGCTACTGAAGCTGAACTTCAGCTCCTGGGTCTTGCCTTTCAGTCTTCAATCGATTACAGTCTGTCCTATCTACTTTTGGATTCAATGGACTCCACTAGTAACCTCTCGCGACTTTAAAGATCATCCCATATTGGGACGCTTTGCTCTCTCTGTCACCCCATCCTGTTTCTCCGTCTTGCGAACTAGTTTCCAGTGACAGTATCAAAGGCCTCCTGACAGTACTGAATTTGCAGTCAACCTAACTTTGTTTTGTCTGACCCTCGTCATCGTATCATAAATTATATTAGGTTGATGATGCCGGACTTACCATCACCAAAACATGTAATAGAGTTAATAAATAGTCTTTCCTTTATTAGAAAGTCTATTGTTCTTAATATTATCTTTCCATCAGGTTATTTGGATTGAATATCAGTCACACAGGTGTACCGTGTCCTGCCTCTACTACCTGGGAGTCTCCATCCTTTCAGTAACTTGTATAATATGGAAAGTAACAAGCACAGTGCTTCAGCTCCTTCCTTTAATACTTGAGGAGAGATAAAGTCAGCCAAACATGTATTTTGTTATGTGCAGTTCTATGAGATACTTGAATAACTGGTTGCTGGCGATATAAATATTATCCAGCACTGCTATGTCAACAACCCATTACTTGGATAACAACCTGATATCTTCCGTCAAGCTTGTTGCACACACTTCCTGATCGTTCTCGGGGAAATTATGTTCTTCAGGTTAAGCAGGTGATGTTCTCAAGCTGCTTGCGTGATTGTGCTGTTCTCAGTTTTATACTTTGGCACTCATTGTCTCTTGCACCTCAAAGTTCCTCAATGTTTTCTACTCATTACTCTTTTTAAGTTTCAGTATACAATATTTTCTATTGAAGCGCATCCTCTCCCTAATTGTTAAACTGGAAGTGTGTGTGTGTGTGTATGTGTGTGTGTGTGTGTGTGTGTGTACTTACTGTACTTACTTGTATTTACGGGGGTTGAGCTTTGCTCTTTCGGCCCGCCTCTCAACTGTCAATCACTGTTTAGTAACTATTTTTTTTTTCCCACACCACATACACACACGCCCCAGGAAGCAGCCCGTGACAGCTGACTAACTCCCAGGTACCTATTTACTGCTAGGTAACAGGGGCATTCAGGGTGAAAGAAACTTTGCCCATTTGTTTCTGCCGGGTGCGGGAATCGAACCCGCGCCACAGAATTACGAATCCTGCACGCTATCACCAGGCTACCTGGCCCCCTACCTGTGTGTGTGTGTGGTGTGTGTTGTGTAGTGTCAGTATAATATAACATATTCCATCATAGCTCGTGATGTGTTCTCGCATCATGAACATACCCCCCATCACCTGCATCATACAGGTCAGCGTTTGATTCCCGATGTTTCGAATGATTGGTCAACACTTCACCATTCTGTCGTATCACGTCTTCATGTTCCTTCTTAGGATTATCTAATCATACTAGCTTAGCTTTGTCCTGATAATTCATATCCTGATCAAGAAAAAACATGCATTGAATGCATTTAGGCGTATGAGAATTCTCATTCTCTCATATTCCGTTCTGCGATATGCCAGCCCTTTGCCCCCCTCTCTCCCTCTCTCCCTCTCTCCCTCTCTCCCTCTCTCCCTCTCTCCCTCTCTTCTACTTCATCTTACTTAATAGTTTTTTTATCTAAATTTAAGAAAATACAATATAAATCATATATACATAAGTTTTACAAGGCAATTCTACATTATAATTCTTAGTGAACAAGTGTTTCATTACTACGGAATATGATCTTTAAAACCCCTGTTTTAATTTATACTTATTTAATTTTTATACTTATTTTTAAATTTAAAATTTATACTTGTTTTCCTTTAAACGATTTACAAAAACCGGAGAATAAATTTACATTAAAATACAGGGGAATTATTACATTTATATATATTTTATATAATTCTCAGTAAACAAATTTCCCATATCATCACCGAGCATGAACCTTAAACCCAAATGTTATACTTGATCCTGCCTCGCAAGAACTGCAATATTTTGTCTACTGAGTAACCCTCCTGCCTGCCTATCCACACACAGTAACCCTCCTGCCTGCCTATCCACACACAGTAACCCTCCTGCCTGCCTATCCACACACAGTAACCCTCCTGCCTGCCTATCCACACACAGTAACCCTCCTGCCTGCCTATCCACACACAGTAACCCTCCTCCCTCCTATCCACACACAGTAACCCTCCTGCCTGCCTATCCACACACAGTAACCCTCCTCCCTCCCTATCCACACACAGTAACCCTCCTGCCTGCCTATCCACACACAGTAACCCTCCTCCCTCCCTATCCACACACAGTAACCCTCCTGCCTGCCTATCCACACACAGTAACCCTCCTCCCTCCCTATCCACACACAGTAACCCTCCTGCCTGCCTATCCACACACAGTAACCCTCCTGCCTGCCTATCCCCACACAGTAACCCTCCTGCCTGCCTATCCACACACAGTAACCCTCCTGCCTGCCTATCCACACACAGTAACCCTCTTGCCTGCCTATCCACACACAGTAACCCTCCTGCCTGCCTATCCACACACAGTAACCCTCCTGCCTGCCTATCCACACACAAAAAATGTAATCAGAAAGTAACATAATTATTGTATTCTTGAACATCAGTCATTCGCCGTAAATGAAATACCAACGTGTTTAATATGTGACTGTGTGTGAAAATCTTGCCTGGCCGGAAAATTATCTCGTCTTTGTTGGTTCTTTGACATATTGTTCAAGATAATGTTGTACAAAACAATAATATACAAGAATATTGATTTCCGTAGCATCTCTTAGTTTTACCCAACATGTATTTTCTATTTTGAGGGCAACTCTCTCGTCTTCCAGTGACTGATGGCAAACATTGACTGATTTTTCTTGGATTATTTGTTGTTGTTGCTGTTGTTTTTTTTGTGTGTGTGTGTTACACATGCGCACACACATACACACACACACACACAACACACACACACACACACACACACACACACACACACACACACACACACACCACACACACACATACACACAGACACACACACACACACACACACACACACACACACACACACACACACACACACACACACACACACACACACCACACACACACACACACATACACACACATACACACACACACACACACACACACACACACCACACACACACACACACACACACACACACACACACACACACACACACACACACACATACACACAAATTAACATACAGTATAAAACACGTAATTTCATTACTTACACGGATCTGTCCACATGACAGTGAGGTCACAGTGACATCAACCACAGCGCCACACCACCGGACACATGACAGTGAGGTCACAGTGACATCAACCACAGCGCCACACCACCGGACACATGACAGTGAGGGCACAGTGACATCAACCACAGCGCCACACCACCGGACACATGACAGTGAGAGCACAGTGACATCAACCACAGCGCCACACCACCGGACACATGACAGTGAGGGCACAGTGACATCAACCACAGCGCCACACCACCAGACAAAGCCCAGTGCCATCCGTACTCATAATAATTTTCACAATTATCCGCTTTAAAACGGCGCTCAGAGCCATTCCGAAAGTAAAAAAAAATAATAATAATAATTGAGCAATATTAAAGTTTCCATGTAGTTATCGGCAGATATTTAATGACAAATTCGAACGCCTAATTGGACATGAGAGAGATCAAAGTCGGATCATTTTGGGATTTTCATTGCAATTTCAAATGGATTATTACGCCAGTCAGTCGTTGCTGAATCGTCTGGTGGCAACGATCTCTGGCTGGTTGACACGAGGTGATGGGACGGTAGGCCCGTCTAATGCTGGTGACAGAGCAACATGACGGTCATCAGACAGTACGGACTATTTACCATTGGCCTGGCGACAGATACAGACACATACATGACGGGAATCAGACGGAGGGGCTGTCTAACGCCGGCCTGGTGACGCAGGATCCTGGTGGTTAATTATAATTGCGATAATCGGTGATATTAAACGATAAGGAAGGATGAGACGGGCTTGACTTGTGTGTGGTGAGGGAGGGTGGTTGTGTGGTGAGGAGGTGGTGTGTGTGTGTGGTGAGGAGAGTGGTGTGGTGTGTGGTGAGGGAGGGTGGTGTGTGTGGTGAGGGAGGGTGGTGTGTGTGGTGAGGAGGGTGGTGTGTGTGGTGAGGGAGGGTGGTGTGTGTGGTGAGGGAGGGTGGTGTTTGTGGTGAGGGAGGGTGGTGTGTGTGNNCCCCAAGATACCACACTGTGCCCCAAGATACCCCACTGTGCCCCAAGATCCCCACTGTGCCCCCAAGATACCACACTGTGCCCCAAGATACCCCACTGTGCCCCCAAGATACCACACTGTGCCCCAAGATACCCCACTGTGCCCCAAGATACCACACTGTGCCCCCAAGATACCCACTGTGCCCCAAGATACCACACTGTGCCCAAAGATACCACACTGTGCCCCCAAGATACCCCACTGTGCCCCCCAAGATACCACACTGTGCCCCAAGATACCACACTGTGCCCCAAGATACCCCACTGTGCCCCAAGATACCACACGTGCCCCAAGATACCAACTGTGCCCCAAGATACCCCACTGTGCCCCAAGATACCCCACTGTGCCCCCAAGATACCCCCTGTGCCCCAGAAACCACACTGTGCCCCAAGATAACCACACTGTGCCCCCAACCTACCACACTGTGCCCCAAGATACCCCACTGTGCCCCAAGATACCACACTGTGCCCCAAGATACCACACTGTGTCCCAAGATACCATACTGTGCCCCAAGATACCCCACTGTGCCCAACATACCACACTGTGTCCCAACATACCCCACTGTGCCCAAAGATGCCACATTGTGTCCCAAGATACCACACTGTGCCCCAAGATACCCACTGTGCCCCAAGATACCCCACGTGCCCCAAGATACCACACTGTGCCCCAAGATACCCACTGTGCCCCAAGAACCCCACTGTGCCCCAAGATACCACACTGTGCCCCAAGATACCACACTGTGCCCCAAGATACCACACTGTGCCCCAAGATACCACACTGTGCCCCAAGATACCCCACTGTGCCCCAAAGATACCCCACTGGCCCCAAGATACCACACTGTGCCCCAAGATACCCCACTTTGCCCCCAAGATACCCCACTGTGCCCCAAGATACCCCACTGTGCCCCAAGATACCCCACTGTGCCCCAAGATACCCCACTGTGCCCCCAAGATACCACACTGTGCCCCAAGATACCCCACTTTGCCCCCAAGATACCAACTGTGCCCCACACATCACCAGGACCTAACGCGGGAGACTAGAGTGGTGACCACTGGCACCAGGTCCATGGTGAGTGTCTTTTATGGGTGTGAAGCGCTGCGAAGTTGGTCTCGATAATAGTAAACTAGTCACCATGATTGGTAAAGGATGTACAGGTTTCGTAAGCAGATACGCAACGCTTGATGAGCCTGGTCTTGGTCTTGGTTCCATTAAGTGTCTCTGAGTTAATCATGTGAGGCCAGGAACTATAAAATAACACTCTTAGGGTTGATTGGCCTTAATAACCCTCTAGGGGTGATGGCCTTAATTACCCTTCAGAAGTTGAAAGGCCTTAGTAACTTTCAAGAGGCTGATAGGCCTTAATAACGCTCACAGAGGCTGATAGGCCTTAATAACGCTCACAGGGGCTGATAGGCTTAATAACGCTCACAGGGGCTGATAGGCCTTAATAACGCTCACAGGGGCTGATAGGCCGTCAACCAACACCAAACCCAACCCACTTCCTGTCACTGTTCCGGCGCGGAAGCCAAAGTGTTCAGCTCAAAACTATTACAATTTATTGTCGAACAAAGGTGGTGAACAGAGGTAAATGGTTCCAGGTATTGGCAACATTGAATACGTGAACGCAGGTGCTATTGGCAACATTGATACGTGAACGCAGGTGCTATTGGCCACATTCAATACGTGAACGCAGGTGCTATTGGCAACATTCAATACGTGAACGCAGGTGCTATTGGCAACATTGAATACGTGAACGCAGGTGCTATTGGCCACATTCAATACGTGAACGCAGGTGCTATTGGCAACATTCAATACGTGAACGCAGGTGCTATTGGCAACATTCAATGCGTGAACGCAGGTGCTATTGGCCACATTCAATACGTGAACGCAGGTGCTATTGGCAACATTCAATGCGTGAACGCAGGTGCTATTGGCCACATTCAATACGTGAACGCAGGTGCTATTGGCAACATTCAATGCGTGAACGCAGGTGCTATTGGCAACATTCAATACGTGAACGCAGGTGCTATTGGCCACATTCAATACGTGAACGCAGGTGCTATTGGCCACATTCAATACGTGAACGCAGGTGCTATTGGCCACATTCAATACGTGAACGCAGGTGCTATTGGCAACATTCAATGCGTGAACGCAGGTGCTATTGGCAACATTCAATACGTGAACGCAGGTGCTATTGGCAACATTCAATACGTGAACGCAGGTGCTATATACAGGTGTGGAAGGCAAGTGTGCTGCAGAACACCCACGGTAGTGGCCCTAGTGGGCGGTCACTGGCAACCAATCATAAATTGTCAATGTGACACGAGGCTAAAATGCAACCAATCACAACATACACTC
This sequence comes from Procambarus virginalis, assembly GCA_020271785.1. Taxonomy (NCBI): domain Eukaryota; kingdom Metazoa; phylum Arthropoda; class Malacostraca; order Decapoda; family Cambaridae; genus Procambarus; species Procambarus virginalis. The sequence continues at coordinate 7,400 of WNGS01166649.1, forward strand.
ACCAATCAAACAGTGCCAAAGTGACTGAGGCCTGACATACACACCAATCAAAAATGGCTGGCAGACACAGTTCAGCTGAGTAAACTCTCCTCACCAACGTCAGCTGTGAGTGCCAATCAGGCCCATCAGCTGACTTTGAGTGAAAGTGATAGTTTGGGCAAGACAAAAACAACCCATCCTTCCCCTCAGGTAATTAACCAATTGGAAAGACTCATTTCTTACGCTTGTATCATATTTACATTTGCAATTTTGAATAGAAGTTGCTTCAACGACTTCGGCATCTAAAACACACACAAACACACACACACATACAGTGTGTGTGTGTGTGTTTTCAGTCCAAAAGGAAAAAAACGAAATGCAGATGAGAAACCCATGGTTTAATCAGAGTTGTAAGCTAGCAAAGCAGCTAAGTGAAAGGACATGGAGAAACTATAGAAACAACAGAACACTAGAGAACAGAAAAAGATACCAGAGCGCCAGGAATGAATACCTCAGGGTGAGAAGAAAAGTAGAGAGGCAATATGAAAATGACATAGCGAGCAAGGCAAAGACTCAACCCAAACTGCTGCACAGCCACATCAGGAGGAAAACAACAGTGAAGGAACAGGTAATGAAACTGAGGATAGGGGCAGAAAGATTCACTACAAACGACAAGGAAGTGTGCAAGGAACTGAATAAGAAATTCCAGGAGGTCTTCACCTCAGAGCAAGGAGAAGTCCCAGAGATAAGAGAGGGAATATCTAACCAGTCACCACTAGAGGAGTTTGAGATTACCAGTGGGGAGGTGAGGAAGCATCTGCTAGATTTGGACGTGACAAAGGCTATAGGCCCGGATGGAATCTCACCATGGATTCTAAAGGAGGGAGCATAAGCTCTGTGCCTACCACTCTCCGTGGTGTATAACAAGTCACTGGTAACAGGTGAACTGCCAAAAATTGGAAGAAGGCCAATGTAGTCTTAATATACAAGAAGAGCGATAGGCAGGAGGCACTGAACTACAGGTCAGTGTCCCTAACTTGCATTCCTTGCAAGATGATCGCGCAGGCGTGAGGGTGTGTGTGTACTCACCTAGTTGTACTCACCTAGTTGTGCTTGCGGGGGTTGAGCTTTGGCTCTTTGGTCCCGCCTCTCAACCGTCAATCAACAGGTGTACAGGTTCCTGAGCCTATTGGGCTCTATCATATCTACACTTGAAACTGTGTATGGAGTCAGCCTCCACTACATTACTTCCTAATGCATTCCATTTGTCAACCACTCTGACACTAAAAAAGTTCCTTCTAATATCTCTGTGGCTCATTTGGGCACTCAGTTTCCACCTGTGTCCCCTTGTGCGTGTGCCCCTTGAGTTAAACAGCCTGTCTTTATCTAGCCTGACGATTCTCTTGAGAATCTTGAATGTGTGTGTGTGTGTGTGTGTGTGTGTGTGTGTGTGTGTGTGTGTGTGTGTGTGTGTGTGTGTGTGTGTGTGTGTGTGTGTGTGTGTGTGTGTGTACTCACCTATTTGTACTCACCTATTTGTGCTTGCGGGGGTTGAGCTTTGGCTCTTTGGTCCCGCCTCTCAACTGTCAATCAACTGGTGTACAGATTCCTGAGCCTACTGGGCTCTATCATATCTACATTTAAAACTGTGTATGGAGTCAGCCTCCACCACATCACTGCCTAATGCATTCCATTCGTTAACTACTCTGACACTGAAAAAGTTCCTTCTAACGTCTCTGTGGCTCATGTGGGTACTCAGTTTCCACCTGTGTCCCCTTGTTCGCGTCCCACCAGTGTTGAATAGTTTATCCTTGTTTACCCGGTCGATTCCTCTGAGGATTTTGTAGGTTGTGATCATGTCTCCCCCTTACTCTTCTGTCTTCCAGTGTCGTAAGGTGCATTTCCCGCAGCCTTTCCTCGTAACTCATGCCTCTTAGTTCTGGGACTAGTCTAGTGGCATACCTTTGGACTTTTTCCAGCTTCGTCTTGTGCTTGATAAGGTACGGGTTCCATGCTGGGGCCGCATACTCCAGGATTGGTCTTACATATGTGGTGTACAAGATTATTGATGTACAATACATTATTGATGTATTATTGATGTGGTGTACAAGATTATTACAAGTGTACAAGATATGTGTGTGTGTGTGTGTGTGTGTGTGTGTGTGTGTGTGTGTGTGTGTGTGTGTGTGTGTGTGTGTGTGTGTGTGTGTGTGGTGTGTGTGTGTGTGTTATCTCCCTCCTTATCTCCTCTCAACCCCCATCGCTTCATCCTGACCCTGTTCCTTCCTTATTCGGTCCCGTGTCCACTCTCCCCTAAATCTCCACTAACACTCCTATCTTCTCCTCTCCACCTTCCCGTCTGCTCTGGACCTCCATCTTCCCTCGCGTCTCTTCTTCTCTGTATAAACAGGGCGTCATAAGGTCGCCGGGCCTCCGCTCCGTTAAGAAGGGACCTCCCTAGCAAGGCCAGTTTTTAGGCACTTCAACTTGGGCTAACATTGTGTGGAGTTCTCCTGAAAAGTGTGAAATCCAGAGTGTAGAATATAAACATTCTCCCAGAAGCTTCAAGTTGGTGAGAAAAGTTTTTGTTCTAGTGCGTGTGTGTTTGTGTATGTGTATGTTTTCTTGCGTGTATGTTTTTGAGTGTGTTCACCTAGTTGTATTCACCTAGTTGAGCTTGCGGGGGTTGAGCTTTGCTCTTTCGGCCCGCTTTAAAACTGTCAATCAACTGTTATTATCTACTAACTTTTCACACACACACACACACACACACACACACACACACACACACACACACACACACACACACATACACACACACACACGGGGGCCTCGTAGCCTGGTGGATAGCGCGCAGGACTCGTAATTCTGTGGCGCGGGTTCGATTCCCGCACGAGGCAGAAACAAATGGGCAAAGTTTCTTTCACCCTGAATGCCTCTGTTACCAAGCAGTAAATAGGTACCCTCTTCCTCTCTCCTACCTCTCTCTATCTCAATTCTCTCCGTCCCTCCTCTCTCTCTCCATCTCTCTCCACCCTCTCTCTTCTCTCCATGACGCCGTTACACAGGACCCCCGAGTCCCTCTCTCTCACTCCCCCTCTCTCCCAATCTCCTCTCATCACTCTGTTCTACAAATCATGACCGCTCATCGCTCTTCCCTCCCCCTTCACCTCTCTCCTCTCGTCTTCAACTATCCACTCTCTCTCTCTCGCACCCTTCTCCCATCCCACCCTTCTATCGGTTGTTTCCAACTCTCTTTCTCTTTTCTCTTCCGTTCTCTCTCTCCTTTCTCTCCTTCCCACCCTCCGCTCACCCATCGCACTCCAGCTACACCAACCTGCCATCTTCTCCTTTCTTGAACTCTCCTCCATGTCCTTCTTGACCCCATCGTGCTTGGTCTAGTCCTTTCCATCCCCCTATCTCTATCTCTATCTCTCCCTCACCTCTCTCCTCACCATCATCTCATCTCCTCCCCCTCTCCTCCGTCCTCTCCTCTTCCGCTCGCTCCTCTCGGATCCTCTGCCCTCGCGCTCTCTCGCTCTAACCTGTCTCGTCCTTCGCTCTCATCTCTCTCCCTCTCTCTAACTCACCGTTCAAAAACACCCCTCTCTCCCCTTCTCACCATGCTGGCATCCCACGCGTCTCTCAACCTCTTCTCTTCCTCACTCTCTCTCTCTGTTCTTCCACCACGTTCTTACTCTCTCTCTCTCGTCCTCTCTAGGCACACACCCACCTCAGGTGCTCTCTTCGGACCCTCTCCCCCCTCTTCCTCATCGTCTAATCTCTAAACCTTTCCTTCTGCAGCTATAATCTCTCTCCTCTCCACTTCACCCCTCTACCCGTTGTACCACTTTTTCAGTTATTCACAAACTGCAGGCAACTCTCTCCTCTATCTCTCTCTCCTACTCTCTCTATCTCTCCCGTCCTCCTCTCTCCTCTCTCCTGACTCTCCTCCCTCTTCTCTCTCTCTCATCTCTCCGCTCTCTCTCTCTCTCTGCTCCTCTCATACTCTCTCTGTCGCTCTCCCGCCGTCCTGCCCTTCTCCTTGCCTCATTCTCTCCCCTCCTGCTCCCCCGACCAGCCCTCCTCTTGCTCCTCAGATGCCATGATGTGCAGTCCATGCCATACACAAAAGCAATAAAATTTTGTTTTCATTTCTGGTGTCTGAACGTAGCTTGCTTGGTACTGAGAAAGATGGATTGTAGGGTGAGAAAGATATCACTGGATACTGTGGAAGGTCTCCTTTGTAGAATGAGCTGTGGATCACAGGTGGGGAGGGGGGGGGGTGATGGGAGAGAATAAGAGAAATGATGAGGAAAAGAATAGAGGCGGGGATAAGAGAGAGGACGGAGAGAGTAGGAATGTAGCTGAGCAAGAGGATGAGTAGAGAGGCTGTTCACTCTTTATGAGATATATATTTCTCTCTACCTGTCCAATATTCGGCGTCGTTCCGGCGAGCAATCTTCCTTTTTACGTCGCTCCTCTAACTGTAGTGAGTCACTCCCCCCCCCCCCCCTTTCCACACACACACTCATCCCCAGGAAGTAGCCCGTAGCAGCTGTCTAACTCCCAGGTACCTATTTACTGCTGTAGGAAGGTGAATCAGGTGAAAGAAACTCTGCAATTTTCTCTGCATCAAATCGGAAATCGAAGCTGTATTAGTTAGTGCACGCGGAGCAGAGGTTGTTTCACCTAGTTGTGCTTGTGGGGGTTGAGCTCTGGTCATCTAGCTCTGGTGTGTGTGTGTGTGTGGTAGGTGTGGTGTGTGTGTGTGTGTGTGTGTGTTGTGTGTGTGTGTTGTTGTGTGTGTGATGTGTGTGTGTGTGTGTGTGTGTGTGTGTGTGTGTGGTGGTGCTGTGTGTTCACGCTTAGTTTTATTCCACTAGTTGTGTTTGCGGGGGTTGAAGCTTGCTCTTCGCACCGCTCTCATACTGTCACAAACTGTTTACTAATCTTTTTTTTCGCACGTACAGAGCGAAGCACGCCAAACGACCCCCCAGGAAGGAGCCGCTGTTGGCAGCTGAGTCTAACTTCGCCAT
>WNGS01166650.1:0-18985 GCA_020271785.1 Procambarus virginalis
GTGTACTAGACCACCTGGGGGTGTACTAGACCACCTGGGGGTGTACTAGATCACCTGGGGTGTACTAGACCACCTGGGTGTACTAGACCACCTGGGGGTGTACTCGACCACCTGGGGTGTACTAGACCACCTGGGGGTGTACTAGACCACCTGGGGGTGTACTAGACCACCTGGGGTGTACTAGACCACCTGGGGGTGTACTAGACACCTGGGTGTGTACTAGACCACCTGGGGGTGTACTAGACCACCTGGGGGTGTACTAGACCACCTGGGGGTGTACTAGACCACCTGGGGGTGTACTAGACCACCTGGGGGTACTAGACCACCTGGGGGTGTACTAGACCACCTGGGGGTGTACTAGACCACCTGGGGGTGTACTAGATCACCTGGGTGTACTACCCACCTGGGGGTGTACTAGACCACCTGGGGGTGTACTAGACCACCTGGGGGTGTACTAGACCACCTGGGGTGTACTAGACCACCTGGGGTGTACTAGACCACCTGGGTGTGTACTAGACCACCTGGGGGTGTACTAGACCACCTGGGGGTGTACTAGACCACCTGGGGGTGTACTAGATCACCTGGGGGTGTACTAGACCACCTGGGGGTGTACTAGATCACCTGGGGGTGTACTAGACCACCTGGGGGTGTACTAGACCACCTGGGGGTGTACTAGATCACCTGGGGGTGTACTAGACCACCTGGGGGTGTACTAGACCACCTGGGGGTGTACTAGACCACCTGGGGGTGTACTAGACCACCTGGGTGTGTACTAGACCACCTGGGGTGTACTAGACCACCTGGGGTGTACTAGACCACCTGGGGTGTACTAGATCACCTGGGGGTGTACTAGACCACCTGGGGGTGTACTAGACCACCTGGGGGTGTACTAGATCACCTGGGTGTACTAGACCACCTGGGGGTGTACTAGATCACCTGGGTGTGTACTAGACCACCTGGGGGTGTACTAGACCACCTGGGGGTGTACTAGACCACCTGGGGGTGTACTAGACCACCTGGGGGTGTACTAGACCACCTGGGGGTGTACTAGACCACCTGGGGGTGTACTAGACCACCTGGGGGTGTACTAGATCACCTGGGGGTGTACTAGACCACCTGGGGGTGTACTAGATCACCTGGGGGTGTACTAGACCACCTGGGGGTGTACTAGACCACCTGGGGGTGTACTAGATCACCTGGGGTGTACTAGACCACCTGGGGGTGTACTAGACCACCTGGGGGTGTACTAGATCACCTGGGGGTGTACTAGATCACCTGGGGTGTACTAGACCACCTGGGGGTGTACTAGACCACCTGGGGTGTACTAGATCACCTGGGGGTGTACTAGATCACCTGGGGGTGTACTAGACCACCTGGGGGTGTACTAGACCACCTGGGGTGTACTAGATCACCTGGGGGTGTACTAGACCACCTGGGGGTACTAGATCACCTGGGGGTGTACTAGATCACCTGGGGGTGTACTAGACCACCTGGGGGTGTACTAGACCACCTGGGGTGTACTAGACCACCTGGGGGTGTACTAGACCACCTGGGGGTGTACTAGACCACCTGGGGGTGTACTAGACCACCTGGGGTGTACTAGATCACCTGGGGGTGTACTAGACCACCTGGGGGTGTACTAGACCACCTGGGGTGTACTAGACCACCTGGGGGTGTACTAGACCACCTGGGGGTGTACTAGACCACCTGGGGGTGTACTAGACCACCTGGGGGTGTACTAGACCACCTGGGGGTGTACTAGATCACCTGGGGGTGTACTAGACCACCTGGGGGTGTACTAGACCACCTGGGGGTGTACTAGACCACCTGGGGGTGTACTAGATCACCTGGGGGTGTACTAGACCACCTGGGGGTGTACTAGACCACCTGGGGGTGTACTAGATCACCTGGGGGTGTACTAGACCACCTGGGGGTGTACTAGACCACCTGGGGGTGTACTAGACCACCTGGGGTGTACTAGATCACCTGGGGTGTACTAGACCACCTGGGGGTGTACTAGACCACCTGGGGGTGTACTAGACCACCTGGGGGTGTACTAGACCACCTGGGGGTGTACTAGACCACCTGGGGGTGTACTAGACCACCTGGGGGTGTACTAGACCACCTGGGGGTGTACTAGACCACCTGGGGGTGTACTAGACCACCTGGGGGTGTACTAGATCACCTGGGGGTGTACTAGACCACCTGGGGGTGTACTAGACCACCTGGGGGTGTACTAGACCACCTGGGGGTGTACTAGACCACCTGGGGGTGTACTAGATCACCTGGGGGTGTACTAGATCACCTGGGGGTGTACTAGACCACCTGGGGGTGTACTAGATCACCTGGGGGTGTACTAGACCACCTGGGGGTGTACTAGACCACCTGGGGGTGTACTAGATCACCTGGGGGTGTACTAGACCACCTGGGGGTGTACTAGACCACCTGGGGGTGTACTAGACCACCTGGGGGTGTACTAGACCACCTGGGGTGTACTAGACCACCTGGGGGTGTACTAGACCACCTGGGGGTGTACTAGATCACCTGGGGTGTACTAGACCACCTGGGGGTGTACTAGACCACCTGGGGGTGTACTAGACCACCTGGGGGTGTACTAGACCACCTGGGGGTGTACTAGACCACCTGGGGGTGTACTAGACCACCTGGGGGTGTACTAGACCACCTGGGGGTGTACTAGATCACCTGGGGGTGTACTAGACCACCTGGGGTGTACTAGACCACCTGGGGGTGTACTAGACCACCTGGGGGTGTACTAGACCACCTGGGGGTGTACTAGATCACCTGGGGGTGTACTAGATCACCTGGGGGTACTAGACCACCTGGGGGTGTACTAGATCACCTGGGGGTGTACTAGACCACCTGGGGGTGTACTAGACCACCTGGGGGTGTACTAGACCACCTGGGGGTGTACTAGATCACCTGGGGTGTACTAGACCACCTGGGGGTGTACTAGACCACCTGGGGGTGTACTAGACCACCTGGGGGTGTACTAGACCACCTGGGGGTGTACTAGATCACCTGGGGGTGTACTAGACCACCTGGGGGTGTACTAGACCACCTGGGGGTGTACTAGACCACCTGGGGGTGTACTAGATCACCTGGGGGTGTACTAGATCACCTGGGGGTGTACTAGACCACCTGGGGGTGTACTAGACCACCTGGGGGTGTACTAGACCACCTGGGGGTGTACTAGACCACCTGGGGGTGTACTAGACCACCTGGGGGTGTACTAGACCACCTGGGGGTGTACTAGATCACCTGGGGGTGTACTAGACCACCTGGGGGTGTACTAGACCACCTGGGGGTGTACTAGATCACCTGGGGGTGTACTAGACCACCTGGGGGTGTACTAGATCACCTGGGGGTGTACTAGACCACCTGGGGGTGTACTAGACCACCTGGGGGTGTACTAGATCACCTGGGGGTGTACTAGATCACCTGGGGGTGTACTAGACCACCTGGGGGTGTACTAGATCACCTGGGGGTGTACTAGACCACCTGGGGGTGTACTAGATCACCTGGGGGTGTACTAGACCACCTGGGGGTGTACTAGATCACCTGGGGGTGTACTAGACCACCTGGGGGTGTACTAGACCACCTGGGGGTGTACTAGATCACCTGGGGGTGTACTAGACCACCTGGGGGTGTACTAGACCACCTGGGGGTGTACTAGACCACCTGGGGGTGTACTAGATCACCTGGGGGTGTACTAGATCACCTGGGGGTGTACTAGATCACCTGGGGGTGTACTAGATCACCTGGGGTGTACTAGATCACCTGGGGGTATACTAGAACACCTGGGGGTGTACTAGACCACCTGGGGGTGTACTAGACCACCTGGGGGTGTACTAGACCACCTGGGGGTGTACTAGATCACCTGGGGGTGTACTAGATCACCTGGGGGTGTACTAGACCACCTGGGGGTGTACTAGATCACCTGGGGGTGTACTAGATCACCTGGGGGTGTACTAGACCACCTGGGGGTGTACTAGACCACCTGGGGTGTACTAGATCACCTGGGGGTGTACTAGATCACCTGGGGGTGTACTAGACCACCTGGGGGTGTACTAGATCACCTGGGGGTGTACTAGATCACCTGGGGGTGTACTAGACCACCTGGGGGTGTACTAGACCACCTGGGGGTGTACTAGATCACCTGGGGGTGTACTAGACCACCTGGGGGTGTACTAGACCACCTGGGGGTGTACTAGACCACCTGGGGGTGTACTAGACCACCTGGGGGTGTACTAGACCACCTGGGGGTGTACTAGATCACCTGGGGGTGTACTAGACCACCTGGGGGTGTACTAGATCACCTGGGGGTGTACTAGACCACCTGGGGGTGTACTAGACCACCTGGGGGTGTACTAGACCACCTGGGGTTGTACTAGACCACCTGGGGGTGTACTAGACCACCTGGGGGTGTACTAGACCACCTGGGGTGTACTAGACCACCTGGGGGTGTACTAGATCACCTGGGGGTGTACTAGACCACCTGGGGGTGTACTAGATCACCTGGGGGTGTACTAGACCACCTGGGGGTGTACTAGATCACCTGGGGGTGTACTAGACCACCTGGGGGTGTACTAGATCACCTGGGGGTGTACTAGACCACCTGGGGGTGTACTAGACCACCTGGGGGTGTACTAGACCACCTGGGGGTGTACTAGATCACCTGGGGGTGTACTAGATCACCTGGGGTGTACTAGATCACCTGGGGGTGTACTAGATCACCTGGGGGTGTACTAGACCACCTGGGGGTGTACTAGAACACCTGGGGCTGTACTAGACCACCTGGGGGTGTACTAGACCACCTGGGGGTGTACTAGACCACCTGGGGGGTGTACTAGACCATCTGGGGGTGTACTAGACCACCTGGGGGTGTACTAGATCACCTGGGGGTGTACTAGACCATCTGGGGGTTGTACTAGACCACCTGGGGGTGTACTAGACCACCTGGGGTTGTACTAGACCACCTGGGGGTGTACTCGACCACCTGGGGGTGTACTCGACCATCTGGGGGTGTACTAGATCACCTGGGGGTGTACTCGACCATCTGGGGGTGTACTAGATCACCTGGGGGTGTACTAGACCACCTGGGGGTGTACTAGACCACCTGGGGGTGTACTAGACCACCTGGGGGTGTACTAGACCACCTGGGGGTGTACTAGACCACCTGGGGGTGTACTAGACCACCTGGGGGTGTACTAGACCACCTGGGGGTGTACTAGACCACCTGGGGGTACTAGACCACCTGGGGGTGTACTAGATCACCTGGGGGTGTACTAGACCACCTGGGGGTGTACTAGATCACCTGGGGGTGTACTAGATCACCTGGGGGTGTACTAGACCACCTGGGGGTGTACTAGACCACCTGGGGGTGTACTAGACCACCTGGGGGTGTACTAGACCACCTGGGGGTGTACTAGACCACCTGGGGGTGTACTAGATCACCTGGGGGTGTACTAGATCACCTGGGGGTGTACTAGACCACCTGGGGGTGTACTAGATCACCTGGGGGTGTACTAGACCACCTGGGGGTGTACTAGATCACCTGGGGGAGTACTAGACCACCTGGGGGTGTACTCGACCACCTGGGGGTGTACTAGATCACCTGGGGGTGTACTAGACCACCTGGGGGTGTACTAGACCACCTGGGGGTGTACTAGATCACCTGGGGGAGTACTCGACCACCTGGGGGTGTACTAGACCACCTGGGGATGTACTAGACCATCTGGGGGTGTACTAGATCACCTGGGGGTGTACTAGACCACCTGGGGGTGTACTAGATCACCTGGGAGTGTACTAGACCACCTGGGGGTGTACTAGATCACCTGGGAGTGTACTAGACCACCTGGGGGTGTACTCGACCACCTGGGGATGTACTAGACCACTGGGGGTGTACTAGACCACCTGGGGGTGTACTAGACCACCTGGGGGTGTACTAGACCACCTGGGGGTGTACTAGACCACCTGGGGGTGTACTAGACCACCTGGGGGTGTACTAGATCACCTAGGTGTGTACCCGACCACCTGGGGGGTGTACTAGATCACCTGGGGGTGTACTAGATCACCTGGGGGAGTACTAGACCACCTGGGGGAGTACTCGACCACCTGGGGGGTGTACTAGACCACCTGGGGGTGTACTAGACCACCTGGGGGTGTACTAGATCACCTGGGAGTGTACTCGACCACCTGGGGGGTGTACTAGACCACCTGGGGGTGTACTCGACCACCTGGGGGTGTACTAGACCACCTGGGGGTGTACTAGACCACCTGGGGGTGTACTATACCACCTGGGGGTGTACTAGATCACCTGGGGGAGTACTCGACCACCTGGGGGAGTACTCGACCACCTGGGGGTGTACTAGATCACCTGGGGGTGTACTAGATCACCTGGGGGTGTACTAGATCATCTGGGAGTGTACTAGACCACCTGGGGGTGTACTAGACCACCTGGGTGTGTACTAGATCACCTGGGAGTGTACTAGACCACCTGGGTGTGTACTAGACCACCTGGGGGAGTACTCGACCACCTGGGGGTGTACTAGACCACCTGGGGGTGTACTAGACCACCTGGGGTGTACTAGATCACCTGGGGGTGTACTCGACCACCTGGGGGTGTACTCGACCACCTGGGGGTGTACTCGACCATCTGGGGGTGTACTCGACCATCTGGAGGTGTACTCGACCATCTGGGGGGTGTACTAGACCACCTGGGGAGTACTCGACCACCTGGAGGAGTACTCGACCACTGGGGGTGTACTAGACCATCTGGGGGTGTACTCGACCACCTGGGGTGTACTCGACCACCTGGGGGGTGTACTAGACCATCTGGGGGTGTACTCGACCACCTGGGGTGTACTCGACCACCTGGGGGTGTACTAGATCACCTGGGGGTGTACTCGACCACCTGGGGGGTGTACTCGACCACCTGGGGGTGTACTCGACCATCTGGGGGTGTACTAGACCACCTGGGGGTGTACTCGACCACCTGGGGGTGTACTAGACCACCTGGAGGAGTACTCGACCACCTGGGGGTGTACTAGACCATCTGGGGGTATACTCGACCACCTGGGGGTGTACTCGACCACCTGGGGGGTGTACTAGACCATCTGGGGGTGTACTCGACCACCTGGGGGGTGTACTAGATCACCTGGGGGTGTACTAGATCACCTGGGGGTGTACTAGACCACCTGGGGTGTACTAGATCACCTGGGGGTGTACTAGACCATCTGGGGGTGTACTAGACCACCTGGGGGTGTACTCGACCACCTGGGGGTGTACTCGACCATCTGGGGGTGTACTAGACCATCTGGGGGTGTACTAGATCACCTGGGGGTGTACTAGATCACCTGGGGGTGTACTAGACCACCTGGGGGTGTACTAGACCTTCTGGGGGTGTACTAGACCACCTGGGGGTGTACTAGACCACCTGGGGGTGTACTAGATCACCTGGGGGTGTACTAGATCACCTGGGGGTGTACTAGATCACCTGGGGGTGTACTAGACCACCTGGGGGTGTACTAGACCATCTGGGGGTGTACTAGATCACCTGGGGGTGTACTAGACCACCTGGGGGTGTACTCGACCATCTGGGGGGTGTACTAGACACCTGGGGGGTGTACTAGATCACCTGGGGGTGTACTAGACCACCTGGGGGTGTACTAGACCATCTGGGGGTGTACTAGACCACCTGGGGGTGTACTAGACCATCTGGGGGTGTACTAGACCATCTGGGGTGTACTAGACCATCTGGGGGTGTACTAGACCATCTGGGGGTGTACTAGACCATCTGGGGGTGTACTAGACCATCTGGGGGGAGTACTCGACCATCTGGGGGATGTACTCGACCATCTATCAACTTTCAAATCCAGGGATCTCATCACAATGGTTGTACTCTTCAAGTCACTTGTGTTGTCCCGCCTTGAATACTGCTCAGTACTCACTTCCCCCTTCAGAGTAAGAGAGATTGCTGAAATAGAGGGAATACAGAGAACATATACGGCACGCATAGACGAGATAAAGCACCTAAATTATTGGGATCGTCTCAAAGCTCTCCAAATGTACTGACTAGAAAGGAGACGAGAAAGATATCATATAATATACACGTGGAAAATATTGGAGGAACAGGTCCCAAATCTACACAGTAAAATAACAACATACTGGAGTGAACGATATGAAAGAAAATGCAGAATAGAATCAGTAAAGAGCAGAGGTGCCATAGGCACAACCAGAGAACACTGTATAAACATCAGAGGTCCGCGGTTGTTCAACGTCCTCCCAGCGAGCATCAGAAATATTGCCGGAACAACCGTGGACATCTTCAAGAGAAAACTAGATTGTTTTCTTCAAGAAGTGCTGGACCAACCGGGCTGTGGTGGGAATGTGAGCCTGCGGGCCGCTCCAAGCAACAGCCTGGTGGACCAAACTCTCACAAGTCATGATGACAGAAGAATTACGATAACAAGAGCACTGTCTAGTGATATCGAATATGGGGAACCAATCACAGCCCAGGAAGTAAGGGGGACTATGAGCAAGGCTAAAAGTACCGCACCTGGTGAAGATGGCGTCACCTACGACATACTCAATGCACTGTGTGAAGTGTCTGGGAATCCACTACTCCATCTGTTTAACAAGTCATTCCTAAGTGGAGTGTTGCCCACACAATGGAAACACGCAATAATTGTCCCCATACCGAAGCCCAATGACCCTGGTAATTACAGACCTATCAGTCTCAGTCTCATCCTAAACCGACTGTTGCACAAAATAGGCAGGTTAGGGGAGGGGGTCAATGGATTTGTTAAAGGACGGAGCACAGCAAATTGTATAGTTAATTACTTGGCTAATGACACGGCTAGGTACTCTGTATTTGTTGACATCAAAGAAGCCTTCGACAAAGAACAAGTGATTGCGATCCTGGACGAGCTTGCATGCATGGGCGTCAAGGGGAGACTCATGAAATGGGTTGAAGACTACCTCACAGGAAGGAAAGCCAAGGTTAGCTTCAATGGAGCAGTCTCCAGAACAATGAATATGGAACTCGGGACCCCCCAAGGCGGAGTCTTAAGCCCTACACTATTCAATGTACTTATGAACGCCATTGCAAATATTGATTTTCCGGAAGGAACACAACAAGTGGGATATGTAGATGATGTTCTAATACAAGCTCCACCTTGGGAAAAATTGAACAGTCCATTGAACTCCTCGGAAGGAAATGTATTGAGCTCAGTTTCACTCTCTCCACAAACAAGACGAAGGCATACTCTCATCACAAGCGGGGAGAAAATGAAGAACTACAAATTAATGGTGTAACACTTGAATGGGTTGACCACTATCGGTACCTTGGCGTCACTGTCGGCTCTAACAAGGAGAAGAAAGAGGAGCTCACCAACTCATAGCAACATGCAAAAGTCGACTCAGGGCACTGAAAGCTATGACCTGGAATGGACATGGAGCCTCTATTGCCGTGCTTAAAATGATGTACACAGCCTATGTGCATTCTGTCATAGACTATGCCGCAACAGTTCTGTGCACCTACTCCCAAAGCGATATGAAAAGGCTCGAAAGCATTCAAAATGAAGCCATGACAATCATTCTTGGAGTTTCAAGAACTGCCAAAACGTCTAATCTACGAGAGGAGTTGTCCCTCCCCAGTGTTAAAAGCAGAATTAAGGAGCTGAATGCTAAGCTTGCAATTAGGATAGCCAGAGATCCCCATTACAATGATATTGCTAAGAAAAAACTGAGCTCTGTGCTACTTTCAGGGGAAACAGGAGAAGCAAAAAATGGCATCACAGATCAGTCTGCTACCTCGAAGAGCTTCACCTGCTTGAGCAAGCCCGTGAGCTTCTGCCTGTAGAGAGGTTACCTCCCTGGGAGGATGACTCATGCAAGATCATCATCAATGAAATGGCAATGAAAAAATCCAACATGTTACCACAAGAAATGAGGCACAAGTATCTCGAGGAAATTTATAAAGAAGCCGGAGATGAACTAGATCAAATCTACACTGACGGGTCATCTAATCCTGTCAATGGCAGGGCTGGTGCAGGATACACGGTAATCAAGGATAATACTTTCCAACGCAGAAATGAAGAAAAAGCACGTATTGAGAACTATGCCTCTTCAACGCAAGCAGAGCTAACTGCCATTGTTATGGCGTTAAGGTTTCTTGAACGGAACACTAATGGTGCAGTGATTTGCACCGATTCAAAAGCAGCACTGCAAAGCCTAAGTAAAATCGGGCAGAAAATCTTGCAATAGTCGCTGAAATTAAGAGAGCTGTGAGAGTACTTACCAATCAGGAAGAGTCATCAAGTTTCTGTGGTATTCCCCTCCCATTGTTGGATATGGATGTGGGAATGAACGAGCAGATGTGCTGGCTGCTGAAGGCGCTGAAGGAGACCATATTGAATACTTCATACCCAAGACTCTACTACAAATTAGAGGTATTGTCAGGCAACATCACCGTGACAAGGTAACTGAGGAAAGGAGGATAGAAGCACAAACCAGTGAATCTGTACGATGGTACAACATGGTTGCAGCTGGCAATCCCAATCATTATGGCCGAAGAGGAGGAGGACGAGGGAGAAAATCAGTAATAGCGAGAATCCGTCTTGGATACAAATATCCATGGAGATATGGAATGGAAACAACAGTTGAGCAGCGAAGTTGCAGAATCTGTGGTGAGAGTGACGGACACCGCCTTGACCACTATCTAGAGAATGTGAACACCTGAGAGGCATCAGAAATATGTGTAGATTAATAAACCCACATTGTTTGAGTTAGGAAAACACTATTTGTCAAATATTGATACTGTTCTTAAAAGATTTCCCCATTTTGCACCCGCAAGATAACGTAAGCTTTTAAGGGTTGATAGATGTTAATCTTCTTGTTTGAGGAGCTGTTCACTTGAGACAGTTAAGCAAGTCCCAGCTGTGTCTGGGTACAAGTGACAGGATGAACAACCCAGCGGGTTTTCTTCCTATTGGGGAGTGTTGTACATGCTGCTATGGCGGTGTGTCCACCCACAAGATGAGTGGCGCTGCCCAATAAACTCGCCCCTATCTTGAGGTTATCTTGAGATGATTTCGGGGCTATAGTGTCCCTGCGGCCCGGTCCTCGACCAGGCCTCCACCCCCAGAAGCAGCCCGTGACAGCTGACTAACACCCAGGTACCTATTTTACTGCTAGGTAACAGGGGCATAGTGTGAAAGAAAACTCTGCGCATTGTTTCTCGCCGGCTCCCGGGATCGACCCCGGGACCACAGGATCACAAGTCCAGTGTGCTGTCCGCTCGACCGACCGGCCTCTCGGGGCAAAATTAAAAAAAAAAATTAAAGTCAAGCCTGGCCTCGGGCCGGGCTTGGGAAGTAGAACAACTCCCAGAACTCCATCAAGCAGGTTAATATGGCCCAAGTATTGGTAATGAATCAAATCTCAACATATATCTCAGCATTTATCATTGTACCCTTGGATGCAAGGATGACCGTCTTGCAAATTGTCCAAGGCATTACTAATCACCTAACATCGGCTACATCCTCTGATATTAAGGGAAGGGAACTATCAGGGGAAAGCGCCAAACCATCACGACTATATAGCACTGGGAAGGGGTCAGGATAAGGATTTGGGATGGGACGGAGGGAAGGAATGGTGCCCAACCACTTGGACGGTCGGGGATTGAACGCCGACCTGTATGAAGCGAGACCGTCGCTCTACCGTCCAGCCCAAGTGGTTAGAATCTCTGATATTAAACAAATTGCACGAGTTCATGCTGAAAACAAGACAATTGTGAATGCGTTGGGGGGAAGACGCGCAGTCCATCGTGTAGTCTGAGAGTATCAACAGGTGTCCCTTGTAGTCTGAGAGCATCAACAGGTGTCCCTTGTAGTCTGAGAGTATCAACAGGTGTCCCTTGTGTCTGAGAGTATCAACAGGTGTCCTTGTAGTCTGAGAGCATCAACAGGTGTCCCTTGTAGTCTGAGAGTATCAACAGGTGTCCCTTGTTGTCTGAGAGTATCAACAGGTGTCCCTTGTAGTCTGAGAGTATCAACAGGTGTCCCTTGTAGTCTGAGAGCATCAACAGGTGTCCTTGTAGTCTGAGAGTATCAACAGGTGTCCCTTGTAGTCTGAGAGCATCAACAGGTGTCCCTTGTAGTCTGAGAGTATCAACAGGTGTCCCTTGTAGTCTGAGAGTATCAACAGGTGTCCCTTGTAGTCTGAGAGTATCAACAGGTGTCCCTTGTTGTCTGAGAGCTTCAACAGGTGTCCCTTGTAGTCTGAGAGCATCAACAGGTGTCCCTTGTAGTCTGAGAGCTTCAACAGGTGTCCCTTGTAGTCTGAGAGCTTCAACAGGTGTCCCTTGTAGTCTGAGAGCATCAACAGGTGTCCCTTGTAGTCTGAGAGCATCAACAGGTGTCCTTGTAGTCTGAGAGCATCAACAGGTGTCCTTGTAGTCTGAGAGCATCAACAGGTGTCCCTTGTAGTCTGAGAGCATCAACAGGTGTCCCTTGTAGTCTGAGAGCATCAACAGGTGTCCCTTGTAGTCTGAGAGCTTCAACAGGTGTCCCTTGTTGTCTGAGAGCTTCAACAGGTGTCCCTTGCAGCAACCAACCTCACTTTCCCGCTCTTCTTCTTCTTGATAGTAGGTGCAGTTTGCATGAAGGGTTTGTCCTCCCGATGACTGCACCAGTACAGATGTTGGTAGAGGCGTTTATCTTGAGGATGATAAGAGTTTCAAAAGTGCTTGTTGCGTTGTGGTGTAGGTGGAGGAGCGGCGACTAGAACAGAGGTGTGAGTTAGAGCGAGACTTGCCGCACCGTAGTGTTGTGTTTATGGTCTCAGCTGATCCTTGGTACTGCGACGAGGCGGTTGTTTTCTGTGTTTAGCTGTTGGTGGCGCCAGGTATAAATGTGGCGCGGGTCAGATGTGGCCCAATTTGTTGGTCGACTGGAGATATTTAGCCAGTGCTTTGACT
Source organism: Procambarus virginalis (assembly GCA_020271785.1). Classification (NCBI taxonomy): domain Eukaryota; kingdom Metazoa; phylum Arthropoda; class Malacostraca; order Decapoda; family Cambaridae; genus Procambarus; species Procambarus virginalis. The sequence continues at coordinate 13,001 of WNGS01166650.1, forward strand.
ATTTGGTATTTTTCTTGTAACGAGTGGTCACCGCCTCCTAATATATGCTCGATGGTAAAGGGTATTTTAAGTGAAATAAGTACTTGTTTGAGATTTACTCTGGCACTATAATGTCGGAAGCAGTGAAGGAGATAGTGTTCGACTGTTTCAGGAACCTGACAGTGGATGCAGAGTTCGTTGATGTCTGTTCTGTACTTAGAGCTGTGTGCTGCTAGTTTGGTGTCCCAGCCTTAATCTGGTCATCGCTATATCAATTTCTCTGCTTTTATATCTGACATGTTTCCAAGTTTCCCATTTCTTTTTTATGGACCCATAGTACAAAGGTAAGCATGACGTTTTCCATTTCGCCGCAAAATCTTGGGTGATGGTATTTTTGAAGGCTCCTTTACGTGCAACATGGGGAATTGGATGACGGGTAATGCGAGGTGTGTTGTGCATTGCTTTGGCTAGTTGATCTACTAGTTCATTATGGAGAATACCACAATGCGCTGGGACCCATTGGATAGAGGTATCGTAACCGTTCAATCGATGTTCATGAAGAAGTTGAAGACATGGGTAAACAAACTCCTTGCATGTTGGTGAAGAGTACGTAATTGCTTGAATCGCACTCTTGGAGTCACTGCAGATTGTATATGTCCCGATTGGTAATGTTGTGATTATTTGGAGAGCTTGATATAAGGCATATAATTCAGCTGTCAAAACAGATAGTTGGTTTGGTAATCGCCATCCCTGCTTGAGATGGTATTCCGGTATCCATACAGCGCTAGTGACCGAGGGTACGTTGTTCATGATGATGCGAGATCCATCTGTATAAATCTCTGTGGTATTTGGGTAGCAATTTTTCATTGTTGAGAGAAAGACTGAGGCTATGGCTGAGTTTGGTGCAGACTTTGGAATGCTGTCTTCGAGTTGTATTGCTGTATTAGGAGTTGTATAAAGCCAAGGTGGAATAGGGGGAACAGTAAGTTGGGTTTCCGAGTTTTGGAGTAGAGAGAGGTCTATATTGAGGTTATTTGTAGCCCGTGTGAGGAAAGGTTGCGAGTGATTTGTTGGGAAACGGTAATGCTCACATGGCGGCCGACGGCAACTTCGCGTTCCCGCCAACAATTCCACTCTTGGTTAGGTTAGTGTCCAACCACTTGGGGTGGACGGTAGAGCGACGGTCTCGCTTCATGCAGGTCGGCGTTCAATCCCCGACCGTCCAAGTGGTTGGGGACCATTCCTCCAAAGACCAATCCCCCCCTCCGTCCAATCCCAAATCTTTACCTTGATCTCTCCCAAGGCTATATAGTTTTAATGGCTTGGCACTTTCTCCTGATAGTTCCTTCCTTCCCTCTGTGGGTTAGGCTTAGGAATGGGGAATAATAAGGCTGTTGGTGCAGGACTTTGGAAGCTCCCCAGTATACAGAGCTCATATTATGCAGTTCAACTAAAGGATTTCCCGGCACTAGCAGAAGCATGGGCAGCATGGCGTGAGTAACTCTGTCCTCCCGGGTGACGGGGCTCTATATACAACCCGTCCTCGCAAATTCGTATAGTCAATATTGACTTATTAAATATGTGCATAGGTGACATACTAAACATAATAGTTTCCCTTGAAAAGCTTCATAGAAAACACCGAGCTTACCTAACCTACTTAGTATGTTAAGATAAGCATCTTATTGCTTCGTAATTACAATTATTACCTAACCTATACCTATAATAGGTTAAGTAACAATTGTAATTACGAAGCTATAAGATGCTTATTTTAACATACTAAGTAGGTTAGGTAAAGTCGGTGTTTTCTATGAAGCTTTTCAAGGGAAACTATTATGTTTAGTATGTCACCTATGCACGTAACTAATAAGTCAATATTGACTATACGAATTTGCGAGGACGGGTTGCTATATAGAGCCCAGTCTAGTTCATATTCGGTACAAATCATGTTACAGTCATCCTCCTGATGAAACATGAAGTCAAGAAGCCTTGCTCTCTCATCATAACTATTATTTAATTTGTTGTGCGTGACTGGAGTAAGACGAGCATCAACCAGCTCATTTGCACAGAGCAGAGGATTAGGGGACGAGAGCCGTGAAGCATATTTTTCCCTTTGATCTTGTTGATATCCTTCCCTGCCCGGCCCGGCCTTGGGGCGGGTGAGAAGTGACCACCAAGGTGACCACAGTCCGCCTCAACTCTGTCGTCTGGGCCGCACTTCAGTAGGTCCCGCAAGATGTGCCGGACCAGTCGTGTTGTGGCGGAGGCTCCAGCAGCCTGTTGGACCAAGTTATCACGAGTCGAGCCGGAATTGGTGGCAAGAAGACCCGCAGAAGCCACTGCAGGTATATTCCAGGTATGATGCAGTTACCTGCCCTTCGCTCATTTGCTCAGGGTGCCATAGGCGGCGGCACCACCGCCCTCTATGGCACCCTGGATACTGTCTCGATCTTATCTGAATTATGATTATCTGTCTTTCTGGGTTTGTCTCTCTCTGTCTCTCCACCCCGCGTTGTGCTGGTGTAAATGATCCAGGGAACAACGTCAAATATCAGCTTATGCACCCGCCGCCGCCACCACCACCAGGGGGGCGTGGCCCCCTGCCACAGTACTGTTCAAACCCTTTAAATCACAGAAACCTTAGAGCAAAAGCAAAATGCAGAGGTTGTAAACACAAACGTGGCAAAGACATAGGACAAATGTGACTATTGAGTGATAGCCCGTAAAATGAGCCCAATAGGAATAACGGGTAAAGTGGGATGTTGGATTTTCAACTTGCAACTTTTTTAATTAAAATGCAGAGAGTGACGGTCAATCAAGTAAGATGAAGCTCAAGTGCGGTGAAAGGCTCTGTACCTCAGGGCACAGCCCTTGCACCGCTGCTGTTTCTCAATCTTATCTCGCATATAGGCAAAAATACTGTCACAGCTTCGTGTCATCCTTTGCGGATGATACAAAAATCAGCATGACAATTGCCATCTTCTTGAGGTTATCTTGAGATGATTTCGGGGCTTTAGTGTCCCCGCGGCCCGGTCCGCGACCAGGCCTCCACCCCCAGGAAGCAGCCCGTGACAGCTGACTAACTCCCAGGTACATATTTTACTGCTAGGTAACAGGGGCATAGGGTGAAAGAAACTCTGCCAATTGTTTCTCGCCGGCGCCTGGGATCGAACCCGGGACCACAGGATCAAAAGTCCAGCGTGCTGTCCGCTCGGCCGACCGGCTCCCTAAATGACTCGGCCATTGTAGAAGACACTGAAAAACTACAAAACGATATAAATAAAGTGATTGACTTTGGCAGCTGTACATGATGTTTAACGGTGACAAGTTCCAGGTACCGAGGTATGGTGGAAACGAGGAAGTTAAACGAACACAGGGTACAGGACACAATCAGACACAATCACAGAAGGAAAGCAACATGTAAAAGATCTGGGAATTATGATGTCTGACGACCTGATATTTAGTGAACATAACCGAGCAAATATAGCGGCGGCCAGGACAATGATTGGATGGATTATGGGAACGTTCACATCCAAGAGACCCACAGTAATGGTATTTATATTACTGCTGCTGTCCCGTCTTGAGTACGGCTCGGTACTTGCTTCCCCTTTCAGAGCAGGAGAGATCTCTGAAGTAGAGGGAATACAGAGAAACATATCCGGCATGCATAGACACGAAAAAAAATCTGAATAATTGGGACCGTCTCAAAGCTCTTAAAATGTACTCACTGGAAAGGAGACGAGAAAGGAATCAAAATATAAATACATGGAAACTACTGGAGGGCCAGGTCCCAATTTGCACAGTAGAATAACATCATACTGGAGTGAGCGATACGGAAGGAATGCAGAATAGAACTAGTGAAGAGTAGGGGTGCCATAGGCACAATCAGAGAAACACTGAACATCAGAGGTCCACAGCTGTTCAACACCCTCCCAGCAAGCATTAGAAATATTGCCGGAACAAAGGTGGATGTGTTTAAGAGGCACTTAGAAAGTTTTTGCAAGAAATGCCGGACCAACTGGGCTGTGGTGGTGTATGTGGGCCTGCGGGCCGCTCCAAGCAACCCCTGGTGGACCAAACTCTCACAAGTCAAGCCTGGCCTCGGGCCGGGCTTGGGGAGTAGGAGTGAAAAAACGTTAATTTAAAGTGTCCTCTCATAACCTCTGCGCGTACGCCGGACGACTCAAATAGAAAACGGAACAGAACGTCACTTTTGTGAGTCGATTTCATTTCAAATTACGTCGAAATTTGGCCATATCACGCAAACGAGCCAAAAGTGACGTTCTTTTAAGAGGACGATGCTTTTTAAGAGGACGGGTTGGTAGGAAACTCCCAAAACCCGCTCCAGGTACTGAGAGAGTCGGGGGGGGGGGGGGGAGGGCGTGTCCCCCCTGCCCAAATACTGATACCTGGTAAATATGTATTATTCACAGTGCGAGGAGATGAAGTTGTGTTATGCCTCGCGTTCAGTCTTGTACCGGACCACTTGTGGCGTTCAGTCTTGTACCGACCACTTGTGGCGTTCAGTCTTGTACCGGACCACTTGTGGCGTTCAGTCTTGTACCGGACCACTTGTGGCGTTCAGTCTTGCACCGGACGACTTGTGGCGTTCAGTCTTGTACCGGACCACTTGTGGCGTTCAGTCTTGTACGGACCACTTGTGGCGTTCAGTCTTGTACCAGACCACTTGTGGCGTTCAGTCTTGTACCAGACCACTTTGTGTGGCGTTCAGTCTTGTACCGGACCACTTGTGGCGTTCAGTCTTTGTACCGGACCACTTGTGGCGTCAGTCTTGTACCGGACACTTGTGGCGTTCAGTCTTGTTCCAGACCACTTGTGGCGTTTCAGTCTTGTACCAGACCATTGTGGCGTTCAGTCTTGTACCAGACCACTTGTGGCGTTCAGTCTTGTACCAGACCACTTGTGGGTTCAGTCTTGTACCGACCACTTGTGGCGTTCAGTCTTGTACCAGACCACTTGTGGCGTTCAGTCTTGTACCAGACCACTTGTGGAGTTCAGTCTTGTACCGGACCACTTGTGGCGTTCAGTCTTGTACCGGACCCACCACTTGTGGCGTTCAGTCTTGTCCAGACACTGTGGGCCCGCTGTGCGTTCAGTCTTGTACCGGACCACTTGTGGCGTTCAGTCTTGCACCAGACCACTGTGGCGTTCAGTCTGTAGCAGACCACTTGTGGAGTTCAGTCTTGTACGGACCACTGTGGCGTTCAGTCTTGTACCGGACCACTTGTGGCGTTCAGTCTTGTTCCAGACCACTTGTGGCGTTCAGTCTTGCCCCGACCACTTGTGTGGTCGTTCAGTCTTGCACCGACCACTTGTGGCGTTCAGTCTTGCACCGGACCACTTGTGGCGTTCAGTTGCACCGGACCACTTGTGGCGTTCAGTCTTGCACCGGACCACTTGTGGCGTTCAGTCTTGTACCGGACCACTTGTGGCGTTCAGTCTTTACCGGACAATCTCCTCATACTTAACATCCCTTTTAAGTGCAATCTACCTGTCTATGATATTCCTCTTTATCTGTGCCCCACATTCAAGTATCATACACACCTGTCACCAAGAAAGATAATGAGAATCTTGCTCTTCTCAAAGCTGTCACTCGTGAAACAATTACCTCCTCCATCGAGAGTTTAAGATCTCACGAGCACTGTGTCTACACCGACGGCTCAGTCCAATCCTCTACTGGACGGACTGCAGCGGGCAGTGTAGGTTTTATAGAAATAATATTTGCACAAAGACTGTCAGTGTCAGGTTAAACAACTGGCTGACCTCCACACAAGCAGAACTAGCAGCATTACACTTAGCTACCAGTACATTAAAAAACATTGGAGGAGGAATAATATTCTGTGATTCAAAGTCTGCTCTTCAAGCAATCGAAAACTTCTCTTGGAAGATCGACAGCAAGAACCTCATACTCCAATTGTAAATGACCTAATGATGCACAGAGTAAAGGGTCTCGAATTTCCTTGTATGGATACCTTCACACATAAATAT